>JAPZAG010000424.1:0-73692 GCA_027475135.1 Bactrocera correcta | reverse complement strand
ATATAAGATTACGGAATTCTTCCAAATGCACAGTTATGGCTTTATGTAAACTTCAGTAAGATTAAGAAGGTTAATTTACGTAAATATGTTAAACTAATTACTTGCAGCATTTCGTTATCGATTGCTAAATGTGTATATACAACAAAATCGACTTTATGCCTAAATATAAGATTACGGAATTCTTCCAAATGCTCTGTTATGGCTTTATGTAAACTTCAGTAAGATAAAGAAGGTTAATTAACGTAAATATGTTAAACTAATGATTTGAAGCACTTCGATGTCGATATCTAAATGTGTATATAAAAGAAAATCGACTTTATACCTAAATATAAGATAACGGAATTCTTCTACATGCACTGCCGTAGTGCCGCCGTGGCTATATGCCAACTTCAGATCGTTAAAGAAGGTTAATTAACTTAAATATGTTAAGCTAATGAGTTGAAGCATCTCGATATCGATTGCTAAATGTGTATATACAACACAATCGACTTTATACCTAAATATAAGATAACGGAATTTTCCTACATGCACTGCCGTTATGCCGCCAATGGCTTTATGCCAACTTCAGTTCATTAAAGAAGGTTTATTAACTTAAATATGTTACACTAATGAGTTGAAGCATCTCGATATCGATTGCTAAATGTGTATATACGAGAAAATCGACTTTATACCTTAATATAAGATAACGGAATTCTCCTACATGCACTGCCGTTATGCCGCCATGGCTTTATATTAACTTCAATACGTTAAAGAAGGTTAATTAACTTAAATATATTAAACTAATGGTTTGAAGCATTTCGATATCGCTTGCTAAATGTGTATATACAAGAAAATCGACTTTATACCTAAATATAAGATTACGGAATTCTTCTAAATGCACTGCCGTTATGCCGCCATGGCTTTATATCAACTTCAATACGTTAAAGAAGGTTAATTAACTTAAATATATTAAACTAATGGGTTGAAGCATTTCGATATCGCTTGCTAAATGTGTATATACAAGGAAATCTTTTATACCTAAATAGAAGTTTACGGAATTCTTCTAAATGCACTGCCGTTATACCGTTAAGTTTTATGTAGGCTTCAGTAAGCTAAAAAATGTTTGTTAACTTAATGTGTTAAACTAATGAGTTGAAGCATCTCGATATCGATTGCTTAATGTGTATATACAACAAAATCGACTTTATACCTAAATATAAGATAACGGAATTCTTTTAAATGCACTGCCGTTATGCCGTTATGGCTTTATGTAGAATTCAGTAAGATAGAGGGGGTTAATTAACTTAAATATGTTAAACTAATGATTTGAAGCATTTCGATATCGATTGCTTAATATGTAAACACAAGAAAATCGACTTTATACCTAAATAGAAAATTACGGAATTCTTCTAAATGCACTGCCGTAGTACCGCCATGGCTATATGCCAAATTCAGATCGTTGAAGAAGGCTTATTAACTTAAATATGTTAAGCTAATGAGTCGAAGCATCTCGATATCGATAACTAAATGTGTATATACAACAAAATCGACTTTATACCTAAATATTAGATTACGGAATTTTTCAAAATGCACTGCCGTTATACCGTTATGGCTTTATGTAAACTTCAGTAGGATAAAGAAGTTTAATTAACTTAAAAATGTTAAACTAATGATTTGAAGCATTTCGATATCGCTTGCTAAATGTGTATATACAAGAAAATCGAATTTATACCTAAATATAAGATAACGGAATTCTTCTAAATGCACTGCCGTTATACCGTTAAGGCTTTATGTAGACTTCAGTAAGCTAAAAAATGTTTATTAACTTAATATGTTAAACTAATGAGTTGAAGCTTTTCGATATCGATTGCTAAATGTGTATATACAACAAAATCGACTTCATACCTAATTATAAGATTACGGAATTCTTCCCACGGCACTGCCGTTATACCGTTGTGGCTTTATGTAAACATCAGTAAGATAAAGAAGGTTAATTAACTTAAATATTTTAAACTAATGATTTGAAGCGTTTCGTTATCGATTGCTAAATGTGTATATAAAAGAAAATCGACTTTATACCTAATTATAAGATTACGGAATTCTTCTAAATGCACTGCCGTTATGCCGCCATGGCTTTATATCAACTTCAATACGTTAAAGAAGGTTAATTAACTTAAATATGTTAAACTCATGATTTGAAGCAATTCGATATCGCTTGCTAAATGTGTATATACAAGCAAATCGAATTTATACGTAAATATAAGATAACGCAATTCTTCTGAATGCACTGCCCTTATGCCGTTAAGGCTTTATGTAGACTTCAGTTTGTTAAAGAAGGTTTATTAACTTAAATATATTAAACTAATGAGTTGAAGCATTTCGATATTGAGTGCTAAATGTGTATATACAACAAAATCGACTTTATACCTAAATACAAGTTTACGGAATTCTTCCAAATGCACTGCCGTTATACCGTTATGGCTTTATGTAAACTTCAGTAAGATAAAGAAGGATAATTAACTTAAATATGTTAAACTGATGATTTGAAGCAATTCGATATCGCTTGCTAAATGTGTATATACAAGAAAATCGAATTTTTACTTAATGTGAGATAACGGAATTCTTCTAAATGCACTGCCGTTATACCGTTAAGTTTTATGTAGACTTCAGTAAGCTAAAAAATGTTTATTAACTTAATGTGTTAAACTAATGAGTTGAAGCATCTTGATATCGATTGCTTAATGTGTATATACAACAAAATCGACTTTATACCTAAATATAAGATTACGGAATTCTTCTAAATGCACTGCCGTTATACCGTTAAGTTTTGTGTAGACTTCAGTAAGCTAAAAAATGTTTATTAACTTAATGTGTTAAACTAATGAGTTGAAGCATCTCGATATCGATTGCTTAATGTGTATATACAACAAAATCGACTTTATACCTAAATATAAGATTACGGAATTCTTCTAAATGCACTGCCGTTATGCCGCCATTGCTTTATATCAACTTCAATACGTTAAAGATAGTTAATTAACTTAAACATGTTAAACTAATGATTTGAAGCAATTCGATATCGCTTGCTAAATGTGTATATACAAGAAAATCGACTTTATACCTAAATATAAGATAACGGAATTCTTCTGAATGCACTGCAGTTATACCGTTAAGGCTTTATGTAGACTTCAGTGCGTTAAAGAACGTTTAAAAATTAAATATGTTAAACTAATATTTTGAAGCATTTCGATATCGATTGCTAAATGTGTATATACAAGAAAATCGACTTTATACCTAAATATAAGATAACGGAATTCTTCTACATGCACTGCCGTTATGCCGCCATGGCTTTATGCCAACATCAGTTCGTTTAAGAAGGTTTATTAACTTAAATATATTAAGCTAATGGTTTGAAGCATTTCGATATCGCTTGCTAAATGTGTATATATACAGAAAATCGACTTTATACCTAAATATAAGATAACGGAATTCTTTTAAATGCACTGCCGTTATGCCGCCATGGCTTTATGCCAACTTCAGTTCGTTAAAGAAGGTTAAATAACTTAAATATGTTAAACTAATGAGTTGAAGCAGCTTGATATGTACAACAAAATCGACTTTATACCTAAATATAAATTTACGGAATGCTTCCAAATGCATTGCCGTTATGCCGTTAAGGCTTTTGTAGACTTCAGTAAGACAAAGAGGATTAATTATTTTAAATATGTTAAACTTTTGATTTGAAGCATTTCGATATCGATTGCTTAATGTGTATATAAAAAAAAAATCGACTTTATACCTAAATATAAGATTACGGAATTCTTCCAAATGTACTGTCGTTATGCCAAAATGGCTTTGTATCACCTTCAATACGTTAAAGAAGGTTAATTATTCTAAATATGTTAAACTTATGGTTTGAAGCATTTCGATATCGATTGCTAAATGTGAAAATACAAGAAAATCGACTTTATGCCTAATATAAGATTACGGAATTCTTCTTCATCCACTACCGTTATGCCAGCTTCAGATCGCTAAAGAAGGTTTATTAACTTAAATATGTTAAACTAATAAATTGAAACATTTCGATGTCGACTGCTAAATGTGTATATACAACAAAATCGACTTAATACCTAAATATAAGATTACGGAACTCTTCCAAATGCACTGCCGTTATGCCGTTAAGGCTTTTGTAGACTTCAGTAAGATAAAGAGGATTAATTTACTTAAATATGTTAAACTAATGTTTTGGGGGGCATTTCAATATCGACTGCTAAATGTGTAAATACAAGAAAATCGACTATATACTTAAATATAAGATTACGGAATTCTTCTACATGCACCGTCGTTATGCCGCCATGGCTTTATATCACCTTCATTACGTTAAAGAAAGTTAATTAACTTAAATATGTTAAACTAATGATTGGAAGCATTTCGATATCGACTGCTAAATGTGTATATACGACAAAATCGACTTAATACCTAAAAATAAGGTTACGGAACTCTTCCAAATGCACTGCCGTTATGCCGTTAAGGCTTTTGTAGACTTCAGTAAGATAAAGAGGATTAATTTAATTAAATATGTTAAACTAATGATTTGAGGGCATTTCAATATCGACTGCTAAATGTGTAAATACAAGAAAATCGACTATATACTTAAATATAAGATTACGGAATTCTTCTACATGCACTGTCGTTATGCCGCCATGGCTTTATATCACCTTCATTACGTTAAAGAAAGTTAACTAACTTAAATATGTTAAGCTAATGAGTTGAAGCATCTCAATATCGATTGCTAAATGTGTATATACAACAAAATCGACTTTATACCTAAATATAAGATTACGGAATTCTTCAAAATGCACTGCCGTTATACCGTTATGGCATTATGTAAACTTCAGTAGGATAAAGAAGGTTAATTAACTTAAATATGTTAAACTAATGATTTGAAGCATTTCGATATCGCTTGCTAAATGTGTATATACAAGAAAATCGAATTTATACCTAAATATAAGATAACGGAATTCTTCTAAATGCACTGCTCGCTTGCTAAATGTGTATATACAAGAAAATCGAATTTATACCTAAATATAAGATAACGGAATTCTTCTAAATGCACTGCCGTTATACCGTTAAGGCTTTATGTAGACTTCAGTAAGCTAAAAAATGTTTATTAACTTAATATGTTAAACTAATGAGTTGAAGCATTTCGATATCGATTGCTAAATGTGTATATACAACAAAATCGACTTTATACCTAATTATAAGATTACGGAATTCTTCCCAATGCACTGCCGTTATACCGTTGTGGCTTTATGTAGAATTCAGTAAGATAGAGAGGAATAATTAACTTAAATATGTTAAACTAATGATTTGAAGCATTTCGATATCGATTGCTTAATATGTAAACAAAAGAAAATCGACTTTATACCTAAATAGAAAATTACGGAATTCTTCTAAATGCACTGCCGTAATACCACCGTGGCTATATGCCAAATTCAGATCGTTGAAGAAGGCTTGTTAACTTAAATATGTTAAGCTAATGAGTCGAAGCATCTCGATATCCATTACTAAATGTGTATATACAACAAAATCGATTTTATACCTAAATATTAGATTACGGAATTCTTCAAAATGCACTGCCGTTATACCGTTATGGCTTTATGTAAACTTCAGTAGGATAAAGAAGGTTAATTAACTTAAATATTTTAAAAACTTATGATTTGAAGCATTTCGATATCGCTTGCTAAATGTTTATATACAAGAAAATCGAATTTATACCTAAATATAAGATAACGGAATTCTTCTAAATGCACTGCTCGCTTGCTAAATGTGTATATACAAGAAAATCGACTTTATACCTAATTATAAGATTACGGAATTCTTCCCAATGCACTGCCGTTATACCGTTGTGGCTTTATGTAAACTTCAGTAAGATAAAGAAGGTAAATTAACTTAAATATGTTAAACTAATGATCTGAAGCATTTCGTTATCGATTGCTAAATGTGTATATAAAGGAAAATCGACTTTATACCTAAATATAAGATTACGGAATTCTTCTAAATGCACTGCCGTTATTCCGCCATTGCTTTATATCAACTTCAATACGTTAAAGATGGTTAATTAACTTAAATATGTTAAACTAATGATTTGAAGCAATTCGATATCGCTTGCTAAATGTGTATATACAAGAAAATCGAATTTTTACCTAAATATAAGATAACGGACTTCTTCTTAATGCACTGCCGTTATGCCGTTAAGGTTTTATGTAGACTTCAATAAGAGAGAGAGGGTTAATTAACTTAAATATGTTAATCTAATTATTTGAAGCATTTCGATATCGATTCCCAAATATGTAAATACAAGAAAATCGACTTTATACCTAAATAGAAAATTACGGAATTCTTCTGAATGCACTGCAGTTATACCGTTAAGGCTTTATGTAGACTTCAGTAAGCTTAAAAATGTTTATTAACTTAATATGTTAAACTAATGATTTGAAGCATTTCGATATCGATATCTAAATGTGTATTTAAAAGAAAATCGACCTTATACCTAAATAAAAGATTACGGAATTCTTCTACATGCACTGCCGTAATGCCACCGTGGCTATATGCCAACTTCAGATCGAAAAAGAAGGTTTATTAACTTAACTATGTTAAACTTATGAGTCGAAGCATCTCGATATCGATTGCTAAATGTGTATATACAACAAAATCGACTTTATACCTAAATTTTAGATTACGGAATTCTTCCAAATGCACTGACGTTATACCGTTATGGCTTTATGTAAACTTCAGTAGGATAAAGAAGGTTAATTAACTTAAATATGTTAAACTAATGATTTGAAGCATTTCGATATCGCTTGCTAAATGTGTATGAACAAGAAAATCGACTTTATACCTAAATATAAGATAGCGAAATTCTTCTACATGCACTCCCCGTTATGCCGCCATGGTTTTATGCCAACTTCAATTCGTTAAAGAAGGTTTATTAACTTAAATATGTTAAACTAATGAGTTGAAGCATTTCGATATCGCTTGCTAAATGTGCCTATACATTAAAATCGACTTTATACCTAAATATAAGATAACGGAATTTTCCTACATGCACTGCCGTTATGCCGCCAATGGCTTTATGCCAACTTCAGTTCGTTAAAGAAGGTTTATTAACTCAAATATGTTACACTAATGAGTTGAAGCATCTCGATATCGATTGCTAAATGTGTATATACGAGAAAATCGACTTTATACCTTAATAAAAGATAACGGAATTCTCCTACATGCACTGCCGTTATGCCGCCATGGCTTTATGCAACTACAGTTCGTTAAAGAAGGTTTATTAATTTAAATATGTTAAACTAATGATTTGAAGCATTTCGATATCGCTTGCTAAATGTGTATATACAAGAAAATCGACTTTATACCTAAATATAAGATTACGGAATTCTTCTTAATGCACTGCCGTTATGCCGCCATGGCTTTATATCAACTTCAATACCTTAATGAAAGTTAATTAACTTAAATATGTTAAACTAATGATTTGAAGCATTTCGATATCGCTTGCTAAATGTGTATATACAAGAAAATCGACTATATAGCTAAATATAAGATAACGGAATTCTTCTACATGCACTGCCGTTATGCCGCCATGGCTTTATGCCAACTTCAGTTCGTTAAAGAAGGTTCATTAACTTAAATATGTTAAACTAATGAGTTAAAGCGTTTCGATATCGCTTGCTAAATGTGTATATAAAACAAAATCGACTTTATACCTCAATATAAGATAACGGAATTCTTTTAAATGCACTGCCGTTATGCCGCTAAGGCTTTATGTAGACTTCAGTAAGATAGAGAGCGTTAATTAACTTAAATATGTTAAGCTAATGATTTGAAGCATTTCGATATCGATTACTAAATGTGTATATACAAGAAAATCGACTTTATACCTAAATATAAGATAACGGAATTCTTCTACATGCACTGCTGTTATGCCGCCATGGCTTTATGCCAACTTCAGTTCGTTAAAGAAGGTTAAATAACTTAAATATGTTAAACTAATGAGTTGAAGCAGCTTGATATGTACAACAAAATCGACTTTATACCTAAATATAAGTTTACGGAATGCTTCCAAATGCATTGCCGTTATGCCGTTAAGGCTTTTGTAGACTTCAGTAAGACAAAGAGGATTAATTGACTTAAATATGTTAAACTTTTGATTTGAAGCATTTCGATATCGATTGCTTAATTTGTATATACAAGAAAATCGACTTTATACCTAAATATAAGATTACGAAATTCTTCCAAATGTACTGTCGTTATGCCAAAATGGTTTTGTATCACCTTTAATACGTTAAAGAAGGATAATTATTCTAAATATGTTAGACTAATGGTTTGAAGCATTTCGATATCGATTGCTAAATGTGAAAATACAAGAAAGTCGACTTTATGCCTAATATAAGATTACGGAATTCTTCTACATCCACTACCGTTATGCCAGCTTCAGATCGCTAAAGAAGGTTTATTAACTTAAATATATTAAACTAATAAATTGAAACATTTCGATGTCGACTGCTAAATGTGTATATACAACAAAATCGACTTAATACCTAAATATAAGATTACGGAACTCTTCCAAATGCACTGCCGTTGTGCCGTTAAGGCTTTTGTAGACTTCAGTAAGATAAAGAGGATTAATTTGCTTAAATATGTTAAGCTAATGATTTGAGGGCATTTCAATATCGACTGCTAAATGTGTAAATACAAGAAAATCGACTATATACTTAAATATAAGATTACGGAATTCTTCTACATGCACTGTCGTTATGCCGCCATGGCTTTAAATCGCCTTCATTACGTTAAAGAAAGTTAATTAACTTAAATATGTTAAAATAATGATTGGAAGCATTTCGATAACGATTGCTAAATGTGTATATACAAGAAAATCGACTTTATACCTAAATATAAGATTACGAAATTCTTCCAAATGTACTGTCGTTATGCCAAAATGGCTTTGTATAAACTTCAATACGTTAAAGCAGGTTAATTAACTTAAATATGTTAAACTAATGATTTGAAGCATTTCGATATCGATTGCTTAATATGTAAACACAAGAAAATCGACTTTATACCTAAATAGAAAATTACGGAATTCTTCTAAATGCACTGCCGTAATACCGCCGTGGCTATATGCCAAATTCAGATCGTTGAAGAAGGCTTATTAACTTAAATATGTTAAGCTAATGAGTCGAACCATCTCGATATCGATTACTAAATGTGTATATACAACAAAATCTACTTTATACCTAAATATAAGATTACGGAATTCTTCCAATATTAACTTCAATACGTTAAAGAAGGTTAATTAACTTAAATATATTAAACTAATGGTTTGAAGCATTTCGATATCGCTTGCTAAATGTGTATATACAAGAAAATCGACTTTATACCTAAATATAAGATTACGGAATTCTTCTAAATGCACTGCCGTTATGCCGCCATGGCTTTATATCAACTTCAATACGTTAAAGAAGGTTAATTAACTTAAATATATTAAACTAATGGGTTGAAGCATTTCGATATCGCTTGCTAAATGTGTATATACAAGGAAATCTTTTATACCTAAATAGAAGTTTACGGAATTCTTCTAAATGCACTGCCGTTATACCGTTAAGTTTTATGTAGGCTTCAGTAAGCTAAAAAATGTTTGTTAACTTAATGTGTTAAACTAATGAGTTGAAGCATCTCGATATCGATTGCTTAATGTGTATATACAACAAAATCGACTTTATACCTAAATATAAGATAACGGAATTCTTTTAAATGCACTGCCGTTATGCCGTTATGGCTTTATGTAGAATTCAGTAAGATAGAGAGGGTTAATTAACTTAAATATGTTAAACTAATGATTTGAAGCATTTCGATATCGATTGCTTAATATGTAAACACAAGAAAATCGACTTTATACCTAAATAGAAAATTACGGAATTCTTCTAAATGCACTGCCGTAGTACCGCCATGGCTATATGCCAAATTCAGATCGTTGAAGAAGGCTTATTAACTTAAATATGTTAAGCTAATGAGTCGAAGCATCTCGATATCGATAACTAAATGTGTATATACAACAAAATCGACTTTATACCTAAATATTAGATTACGGAATTTTTCAAAATGCACTGCCGTTATACCGTTATGGCTTTATGTAAACTTCAGTAGGATAAAGAAGTTTAATTAACTTAAAAATGTTAAACTAATGATTTGAAGCATTTCGATATCGCTTGCTAAATGTGTATATACAAGAAAATCGAATTTATACCTAAATATAAGATAACGGAATTCTTCTAAATGCACTGCCGTTATACCGTTAAGGCTTTATGTAGACTTCAGTAAGCTAAAAAATGTTTATTAACTTAATATGTTAAACTAATGAGTTGAAGCATTTCGATATCGATTGCTAAATGTGTATATACAACAAAATCGACTTCATACCTAATTATAAGATTACGGAATTCTTCCCACGGCACTGCCGTTATACCGTTGTGGCTTTATGTAAACATCAGTAAGATAAAGAAGGTTAATTAACTTAAATATTTTAAACTAATGATTTGAAGCGTTTCGTTATCGATTGCTAAATGTGTATATAAAAGAAAATCGACTTTATACCTAATTATAAGATTACGGAATTCTTCTAAATGCACTGCCGTTATGCCGCCATGGCTTTATATCAACTTCAATACGTTAAAGAAGGTTAATTAACTTAAATATGTTAAACTCATGATTTGAAGCAATTCGATATCGCTTGCTAAATGTGTATATACAAGCAAATCGAATTTATACGTAAATATAAGATAACGCAATTCTTCTGAATGCACTGCCCTTATGCCGTTAAGGCTTTATGTAGACTTCAGTTTGTTAAAGAAGGTTTATTAACTTAAATATATTAAACTAATGAGTTGAAGCATTTCGATATTGAGTGCTAAATGTGTATATACAACAAAATCGACTTTATACCTAAATACAAGTTTACGGAATTCTTCCAAATGCACTGCCGTTATACCGTTATGGCTTTATGTAAACTTCAGTAAGATAAAGAAGGATAATTAACTTAAATATGTTAAACTGATGATTTGAAGCAATTCGATATCGCTTGCTAAATGTGTATATACAAGAAAATCGAATTTTTACTTAATGTGAGATAACGGAATTCTTCTAAATGCACTGCCGTTATACCGTTAAGTTTTATGTAGACTTCAGTAAGCTAAAAAATGTTTATTAACTTAATGTGTTAAACTAATGAGTTGAAGCATCTTGATATCGATTGCTTAATGTGTATATACAACAAAATCGACTTTATACCTAAATATAAGATTACGGAATTCTTCTAAATGCACTGCCGTTATACCGTTAAGTTTTGTGTAGACTTCAGTAAGCTAAAAAATGTTTATTAACTTAATGTGTTAAACTAATGAGTTGAAGCATCTCGATATCGATTGCTTAATGTGTATATACAACAAAATCGACTTTATACCTAAATATAAGATTACGGAATTCTTCTAAATGCACTGCCGTTATGCCGCCATTGCTTTATATCAACTTCAATACGTTAAAGATAGTTAATTAACTTAAACATGTTAAACTAATGATTTGAAGCAATTCGATATCGCTTGCTAAATGTGTATATACAAGAAAATCGACTTTATACCTAAATATAAGATAACGGAATTCTTCTGAATGCACTGCAGTTATGCCGTTAAGGCTTTATGTAGACTTCAGTGCGTTAAAGAACGTTTAAAAATTAAATATGTTAAACTAATATTTTGAAGCATTTCGATATCGATTGCTAAATGTGTATATACAAGAAAATCGACTTTATACCTAAATATAAGATAACGGAATTCTTCTACATGCACTGCCGTTATGCCGCCATGGCTTTATGCCAACATCAGTTCGTTTAAGAAGGTTTATTAACTTAAATATATTAAGCTAATGGTTTGAAGCATTTCGATATCGCTTGCTAAATGTGTATATATACAGAAAATCGACTTTATACCTAAATATAAGATAACGGAATTCTTTTAAATGCACTGCCGTTATGCCGCCATGGCTTTATGCCAACTTCAGTTCGTTAAAGAAGGTTAAATAACTTAAATATGTTAAACTAATGAGTTGAAGCAGCTTGATATGTACAACAAAATCGACTTTATACCTAAATATAAATTTACGGAATGCTTCCAAATGCATTGCCGTTATGCCGTTAAGGCTTTTGTAGACTTCAGTAAGACAAAGAGGATTAATTATTTTAAATATGTTAAACTTTTGATTTGAAGCATTTCGATATCGATTGCTTAATGTGTATATACAAAAAAATCGACTTTATACCTAAATATAAGATTACGGAATTCTTCCAAATGTACTGTCGTTATGCCAAAATGGCTTTGTATCACCTTCAATACGTTAAAGAAGGTTAATTATTCTAAATATGTTAAACTTATGGTTTGAAGCATTTCGATATCGATTGCTAAATGTGAAAATACAAGAAAATCGACTTTATGCCTAATATAAGATTACGGAATTCTTCTTCATCCACTACCGTTATGCCAGCTTCAGATCGCTAAAGAAGGTTTATTAACTTAAATATGTTAAACTAATAAATTGAAACATTTCGATGTCGACTGCTAAATGTGTATATACAACAAAATCGACTTAATACCTAAATATAAGATTACGGAACTCTTCCAAATGCACTGCCGTTATGCCGTTAAGGCTTTTGTAGACTTCAGTAAGAAAAAGAGGATTAATTTACTTAAATATGTTAAACTAATGTTTTGAGGGCATTTCAATATCGACTGCTAAATGTGTAAATACAAGAAAATCGACTATATACTTAAATATAAGATTACGGAATTCTTCTACATGCACCGTCGTTATGCCGCCATGGCTTTATATCACCTTCATTACGTTAAAGAAAGTTAATTAACTTAAATATGTTAAACTAATGATTGGAAGCATTTCGATATCGACTGCTAAATGTGTATATACGAAAAAATCGACTTAATACCAAAAAATAAGGTTACGGAACTCTTCCAAATGCACTGCCGTTATGCCGTTAAGGCTTTTGTAGACTTCAGTAAGATAAAGAGGATTAATTTAATTAAATATGTTAAACTAATGATTTGAGGGCATTTCAATATCGACTGCTAAATGTGTAAATACAAGAAAATCGACTATATACTTAAATATAAGATTACGGAATTCTTCTACATGCACTGTCGTTATCCCGCCATGGCTTTATATCACCTTCATTACGTTAAAGAAAGTTAACTAACTTAAATATGTTAAGCTAATGAGTTGAAGCATCTCAATATCGATTGCTAAATGTGTATATACAACAAAATCGACTTTATACCTAAATATAAGATTACGGAATTCTTCAAAATGCACTGCCGTTATACCGTTATGGCATTATGTAAACTTCAGTAGGATAAAGAAGGTTAATTAACTTAAATATGTTAAACTAATGATTTGAAGCATTTCGATATCGCTTGCTAAATGTGTATATACAAGAAAATCGAATTTATACCTAAATATAAGATAACGGAATTCTTCTAAATGCACTGCTCGCTTGCTAAATGTGTATATACAAGAAAATCGAATTTATACCTAAATATAAGATAACGGAATTCTTCTAAATGCACTGCCGTTATACCGTTAAGGCTTTATGTAGACTTCAGTAAGCTAAAAAATGTTTATTAACTTAATATGTTAAACTAATGAGTTGAAGCATTTCGATATCGATTGCTAAATGTGTATATACAACAAAATCGACTTTATACCTAATTATAAGATTACGGAATTCTTCCCAATGCACTGCCGTTATACCGTTGTGGCTTTATGTAGAATTCAGTAAGATAGAGAGGAATAATTAACTTAAATATGTTAAACTAATGATTTGAAGCATTTCGATATCGATTGCTTAATATGTAAACAAAAGAAAATCGACTTTATACCTAAATAGAAAATTACGGAATTCTTCTAAATGCACTGCCGTAATACCACCGTGGCTATTGCCAAATTCAGATCGTTGAAGAAGGCTTGTTAACTTAAATATGTTAAGCTAATGAGTCGAAGCATCTCGATATCCATTACTAAATGTGTATATACAACAAAATCGACTTTTACCTAAATATTAGATTACGGAATTCTTCAAAATGCACTGCCGTTATACCGTTATGGCTTTATGTAAACTTCAGTAGGATAAAGAAGGTTAATTAACTTAAATATGTTAAACTTATGATTTGAAGCATTTCGATATCGCTTGCTAAATGTTTATATACAAGAAAATCGAATTTATACCTAAATATAAGATAACGGAATTCTTCTAAATGCACTGCTCGCTTGCTAAATGTGTATATACAAGAAAATCGACTTTATACCTAATTATAAGATTACGGAATTCTTCCCAATGCACTGCCGTTATACCGTTGTGGCTTTATGTAAACTTCAGTAAGATAAAGAAGGTAAATTAACTTAAATATGTTAAACTAATGATCTGAAGCATTTCGTTATCGATTGCTAAATGTGTATATAAAGGAAAATCGACTTTATACCTAAATATAAGATTACGGAATTCTTCTAAATGCACTGCCGTTATTCCGCCATTGCTTTATATCAACTTCAATACGTTAAAGATGGTTAATTAACTTAAATATGTTAAACTAATGATTTGAAGCAATTCGATATCGCTTGCTAAATGTGTATATACAAGAAAATCGAATTTTTACCTAAATATAAGATAACGGACTTCTTCTTAATGCACTGCCGTTATGCCGTTAAGGTTTTATGTAGACTTCAATAAGAGAGAGAGGGTTAATTAACTTAAATATTTTAAATCTAATTATTTGAAGCATTTCGATATCGATTCCCAAATATGTAAATACAAGAAAATCGACTTTATACCTAAATAGAAAATTACGGAATTCTTCTGAATGCACTGCAGTTATACCGTTAAGGCTTTATGTAGACTTCAGTAAGCTTAAAAATGTTTATTAACTTAATATGTTAAACTAATGATTTGAAGCATTTCGATATCGATATCTAAATGTGTATTTAAAAGAAAATCGACCTTATACCTAAATAAAAGATTACGGAATTCTTCTACATGCACTGCCGTAATGCCACCGTGGCTATATGCCAACTTCAGATCGTAAAAGAAGGTTTATTAACTTAACTATGTTAAACTTATGAGTCGAAGCATCTCGATATCGATTGCTAAATGTGTATATACAACAAAATCGACTTTATACCTAAATTTTAGATTACGGAATTCTTCCAAATGCACTGACGTTATACCGTTATGGCTTTATGTAAACTTCAGTAGGATAAAGAAGGTTAATTAACTTAAATATGTTAAACTAATGATTTGAAGCATTTCGATATCGCTTGCTAAATGTGTATGAACAAGAAAATCGACTTTATACCTAAATATAAGATAGCGAAATTCTTCTACATGCACTGCCGTTATGCCGCCATGGCTTTATGCCAACTTCAATTCGTTAAAGAAGGTTTATTAACTTAAATATGTTAAACTAATGAGTTGAAGCATTTCGATATCGCTTGCTAAATGTGCCTATACATTAAAATCGACTTTATACCTAAATATAAGATAACGGAATTTTCCTACATGCACTGCCGTTATGCCGCCAATGGCTTTATGCCAACTTCAGTTCGTTAAAGAAGGTTTATTAACTCAAATATGTTACACTAATGAGTTGAAGCATCTCGATATCGATTGCTAAATGTGTATATACGAGAAAATCGACTTTATACCTTAATAAAAGATAACGGAATTCTCCTACATGCACTGCCGTTATGCCGCCATGGCTTTATGCAACTACAGTTCGTTAAAGAAGGTTTATTAATTTAAATATGTTAAACTAATGATTTGAAGCATTTCGATATCGCTTGCTAAATGTGTATATACAAGAAAATCGACTTTATACCTAAATATAAGATTACGGAATTCTTCTTAATGCACTGCCGTTATGCCGCCATGGCTTTATATCAACTTCAATACCTTAATGAAAGTTAATTAACTTAAATATGTTAAACTAATGATTTGAAGCATTTCGATATCGCTTGCTAAATGTGTATATACAAGAAAATCGACTATATAGCTAAATATAAGATAACGGAATTCTTCTACATGCACTGCCGTTATGCCGCCATGGCTTTATGCCAACTTCAGTTCGTTAAAGAAGGTTCATTAACTTAAATATGTTAAACTAATGAGTTGAAGCGTTTCGATATCGCTTGCTAAATGTGTATATAAAACAAAATCGACTTTATACCTCAATATAAGATAACGGAATTCTTTTAAATGCACTGCCGTTATGCCGCTAAGGCTTTATGTAGACTTCAGTAAGATAGAGAGCGTTAATTAACTTAAATATGTTAAGCTAATGATTTGAAGCATTTCGATATCGATTACTAAATGTGTATATACAAGAAAATCGACTTTATACCTAAATATAAGATAACGGAATTCTTCTACATGCACTGCTGTTATGCCGCCATGGCTTTATGCCAACTTCAGTTCGTTAAAGAAGGTTAAATAACTTAAATATGTTAAACTAATGAGTTGAAGCAGCTTGATATGTACAACAAAATCGACTTTATACCTAAATATAAGTTTACGGAATGCTTCCAAATGCATTGCCGTTATGCCGTTAAGGCTTTTGTAGACTTCAGTAAGACAAAGAGGATTAATTGACTTAAATATGTTAAACTTTTGATTTGAAGCATTTCGATATCGATTGCTTAATTTGTATATACAAGAAAATCGACTTTATACCTAAATATAAGATTACGAAATTCTTCCAAATGTACTGTCGTTATGCCAAAATGGTTTTGTATCACCTTTAATACGTTAAAGAAGGATAATTATTCTAAATATGTTAGACTAATGGTTTGAAGCATTTCGATATCGATTGCTAAATGTGAAAATACAAGAAAGTCGACTTTATGCCTAATATAAGATTACGGAATTCTTCTACATCCACTACCGTTATGCCAGCTTCAGATCGCTAAAGAAGGTTTATTAACTTAAATATATTAAACTAATAAATTGAAACATTTCGATGTCGACTGCTAAATGTGTATATACAACAAAATCGACTTAATACCTAAATATAAGATTACGGAACTCTTCCAAATGCACTGCCGTTGTGCCGTTAAGGCTTTTGTAGACTTCAGTAAGATAAAGAGGATTAATTTACTTAAATATGTTAAGCTAATGATTTGAGGGCATTTCAATATCGACTGCTAAATGTGTAAATACAAGAAAATCGACTATATACTTAAATATAAGATTACGGAATTCTTCTACATGCACTGTCGTTATGCCGCCATGGCTTTAAATCGCCTTCATTACGTTAAAGAAAGTTAATTAACTTAAATATGTTAAAATAATGATTGGAAGCATTTCGATAACGATTGCTAAATGTGTATATACAAGAAAATCGACTTTATACCTAAATATAAGATTACGAAATTCTTCCAAATGTACTGTCGTTATGCCAAAATGGCTTTGTATAAACTTCAGTAAGATAGAGAGGGTTAATTAACTTAAATATGTTAAACTAATGATTTGAAGCATTTCGATATCGATTGCTTAATATGTAAACACAAGAAAATCGACTTTATACCTAAATAGAAAATTACGGAATTCTTCTAAATGCACTGCCGTAATACCGCCGTGGCTATATGCCAAATTCAGATCGTTGAAGAAGGCTTATTAACTTAAATATGTTAAGCTAATGAGTCGAAGCATCTCGATATCGATTACTAAATGTGTATATACAACAAAATCTACTTTATACCTAAATATAAGATTACGGAATTCTTCCAAATGCACTGCCGTTATACCGTTATGGCTTTATGTAAACTTCAGTAGGATAAAGAAGGTTAATTAACTTAAATATGTTAAACTAATGATTTGAAGCATTTCGATATCGCTTGCTAAATGTGTATATACAAGAAAATCGACTTTATACCTAATTATAAGATTACGGAATTCTTCCCAATGCACTGCCGTTATACCGTTGTGGCTTTATGTAGAATTCAGTAAGATAGAGAGGGTTAATTAACTTAAATATGTTAAACTAATGATTTGAAGCATTTCGATATCGATTGCTTAATATGTAAACACAAGAAAATCGACTTTATACCTAAATAGAAAATTACGGAATTCTTCTAAATGCACTGCCGTAATACCGCCGTGGCTATATGCCAAATTCAGATCGTTGAAGAAGGCTTATTAACTTAAATATGTTAAGCTAATGAGTCGAAGCATCTCGATATCGATTACTAAATGTGTATATACAACAAAATCGACTTTATACCTAAATATAAGATTACGGAATTCTTCCAAATGCACTGCCGTTATACCGTTATGGCTTTATGTAAACTTCAGTAGGATAAAGAAGGTTAATTAACTTAAATATGTTAAACTAATGATTTGAAGCATTTCGATATCGCTTGCTAAATGTGTATATACAAGAAAATCGACTTTATACCTAATTATAAGATTACGGAATTCTTCCCAATGCACTGCCGTTATACCGTTGTGGCTTTATGTAGAATTCAGTAAGATAGAGAGGGTTAATTAACTTAAATATGTTAAACTAATGATTTGAAGCATTTCGATATCGATTGCTTAATATGTAAACACAAGAAAATCGACTTTATACCTAAATAGAAAATTACGGAATTCTTCTAAATGCACTGCCGTAATACCGCCGTGGCTATATGACAAATTCAGATCGTTGAAGAAGGCTTATTAACTTAAATATGTTAAGCTAATGAGTCGAAGCATCTCGATATCGATTACTAAATGTGTATATACAACAGAATCGACTTTATACCTAAATATTAGATTACGGAATTCTTCCAAATGCACTGCCGTTATACCGTTATGGCTTTATGTAAACTTCAGTAGGATAAAGAAGGTTAATTAACTTAAATATGTTAAACTAATGATTTGAAGCATTTCGATATCGCTTGCTAAATGTGTATATACAAGAAAATCGACTTTATACCTAATTATAAGATTACGGAATTCTTCCCAATGCACTGCCGTTATACCGTTGTGGCTTTATGTAAACTTCAGTAAGATAAAGAAGGTAAATTAACTTAAATATGTTAAACTAATGATCTGAAGCATTTCGTTATCGATTGCTAAATGTGTATATAAAGGAAAATCGACTTTATACCTAAATATAAGATTACGGAATTCTTCTAAATGCACTGCCGTTATTCCGCCATTGCTTTATATCAACTTCAATACGTTAAAGATGGTTAATTAACTTAAATATGTTAAACTAATGATTTGAAGCAATTCGATATCGCTTGCTAAATGTGTATATACAAGAAAATCGAATTTATACCTAAATATAAGATAACGGAATTCTTCTAAATGCACTGCTCGCTTGCTTAATGTGTATATACAAGAAAATCGAATTTATACCTAAATATAAGATAACGGAATTCTTTTAAATGCACTGCCGTTATACCGTTAAGGCTTTATGTAGACTTCAGTAAGCTAAAAAATGTTTATTAACTTAATATGTTAAACTAATGAGTTGAAGCATTTTGATATCGATTGCTAAATGTGTATATACAACAAAATCGACTTTATACCTAATTATAAGATTACGGAATTCTTCCCAATGCACTGCCGTTATACCGTTGTGGCTTTATGTAAACTTCAGTAAGATAAAGAATGTTAATTAACTTAAATATGTTAAACTAATGATTTGAAGCATTTCGTTATCGATTGCTAAATGTGTATATAAAAGAAAATCGACTTTATACCTAAATATAAGATTACGGATTTCTTCTAAATACACTGCCGTTATGCCGCCATGGCTTATATCAACTTCAATACGTTAAAGAAGGTTAATTAACTTAAATATGTTAAACTAATGATTTGAAGCATTTCGATATCGCTTGCTAAATGTGTATATACAAGCAAATCGAATTTATACCTAAAGATAAGATAACGCAATTCTTCTGAATGCACTGCAGTTATACCCTTAAGGCTTTATGTAGACTTCAGTGCGTTAAAGAACGTTTATTAATTAGATATGTTAAACTAATGATTTGAAGCATTTCGATATCGATTGCTAAATGTGTATATACAAGAAAAGCGGCTTTATACCTAAATAAAAGGTAACGGAATTCTTCTACATGCACTGCCGTTATGCCGCCATGGCTTTATGCAAAACTTCAATTCGTTAAAGAAGGTTTATTAATTTAAAATATGTTAAACTAATGAGTTGAAGCATTTCGATATCGCTTGCTAAATGTGTATATACAAAAAATCGACTTTATACCTAAATATAAGATAACGGAATTCTTCTAAATGCACTGCCGTTATGCCGTTAAGGCTTTATGTAGACTTCAGTAAGCTTAAAGAATGTTTATTACTTAAATATGTTAAACTAATGATTTGAAGCATTTCGATATCGATTGCTAATGTGTATATACAAGAAAATCGACTTTATACCTAAATAAAGATTACGGAATTCTTCTAATGCACTGCCGTTATACCGTTAAGGCTTATGTAAACTTCAGTCGTTAAAGAAGGTTAATTAACTTAAATATGTTAAACTAATGACTTTTGAAGCATTTCGATATCGATTGCTAAATGTGTATATACAAGAAAATCAAACTTTATACCTAAATATAAGATAACGGAATTCTTCTAAATGCACTGCCGTTATACCGTTAAGGCTTTATGTAACTTCAGTAAGCTAAAGAATGTTTATTAACTTAATATGTTAACTAATGAGTTGAAGCATTTCGATATCGATTGCTAAATGTGTATATACAAGAAAATCGACTTTATACCTAAATATAAGATTACGGAATTCTTCTAAATGCACTGCCGTTATGCCGTTGGCTTTATGTAGATTCAGTAAGTTAAAGAAGGTTAATTAACTTAAATATGTTAAACTAATGATTAAAGGCATTTCGATATCGATTGCTAAATGTGTATATACAAGAAAATCGACTTTATACCTAAATATAAGATTACGGAATTCTTCTAAATGCACTGCCGTTATACCGTTATGGCTTTATGTAACTTCAGTAAGTAAAGAAGGTTAATTTAACTTAAATATGTTAAACTAATGATTTGAAGCATTTCGATATCGCTTGCTAAATGTGTATATACAAGAAAATCGAATTTATACCTAAATATAAGATAACGGAATTCTTCTAATGCACTGCCGTTATGCCGTCAAGGCTTTATGTAGACTTCATCGTTAAAGAAGGTTTATTAACTTAATATGTTAAACTAATGAGTTGAAGCATTTCGATATCGATTGCTAAATGTGTATATACAAAAAATCGACTTTATACCTAAATATAAGATTACGGAATTCTTCTAAATGCACTGCCGTTATGCCGTTAAGGCTTTATGTAGACTTCAGTGCTTAAAGAAGTTTATTAACTTAATATGTTAAACTAATGATTTGAAGCATTTCGATATCGATTGCTAAATGTGTATATACAAGAAAATCGACTTTATAACCTAAATATAAGATTAACGTAATTCTTCTAAATGCACTGCCGTTATGCCGTCAAGGCTTTATGTAGACTTCAGTATAAAGAAGGTTAATTAACTAAATATGTTAAACTAATGATTGAAGCGTTTCGATATCGATTGCTAAATGTATATATACAAGAAAATCGACTTTATACCTAAATATAAGATTACGGAATTCTTCTAAATGCACTGCCGTTATACCGTTAAGGCTTATGTAAACTTCAGTAAGTTAAAGAAGGTTTATTAACTTAAATATGTTAAACTAATGATTTGAAGCATTTCGATATCGATTGCTAAATGTGTATATACAAGAAAATCGACTTTATACCTAAATATAAGATAACGGAATTCTTCTACATGCACTGCCGTAACGCCGCCTGGCTTATGCCAAATCAGATTCGTTTAAAGAAGTTTATTAACTTAAATATGTTAAACTAATGATTGAAGCATTTCGATATCGATTGCTAAATGTGTATATACAAGAAAATCGAATTTATACCTAAATATAAGATTACGGAATTCTTCTAAATGCACTGCCGTTATACCGTTAGGCTTATGTAAATTCAGTAAGCTTAAAGAAGGTTATTACTTAAATATGTTAACTAATGAGTTGAAGCATTTCGATATCGATTGCTAAATGTGTATATACAAGAAAATCGACTTTATACCTAAATATAAGATTACGGAATTCTTCCAAATGCACTGCCGTTATACCGTTATGGCTTTATGTAAACTTCAGTAGATAAAGAAGGTTAATTAACTTAAATATGTTAACTAATGATTTGAAGCATTTCGATATCGCTTGCTAAATGTGTATATACAAGAAAATCAAACTTTATACCTAAATATAAGATTACGGAATTCTTCTAAATGCACTGCCGTTATACCTTTAAATGGCTTATGTAAACTTCAGTAAGCTAAAAAATGTTTATTCATTTAATATGTTAATCTAATGATTTGAAGCATTTCGATATCGATATCTAAATGTATATATAAAAGAAAATCGACTTTATACCTAAATAAAAGATTACGGAATTCTTCTACATGCACTGCCGTAACGCCGCCGTGGCTATATGCCAAATTCAGATCGTTAAAGAAGGTTGATTAACTTAAATATGTTAAACTAATGACTTGAAGCATTTCGTATCGATTCTAATGTGTATATAAAAGAAAATCGACTTTATCCTAAATAAAAGATTACGGAATTCTTCTAATGCCTGCCGTAACCCCGGGCTTATGCAAATTCAGAGTTAAAAAGGTTATTAATTAATATGTTAACTAATGATTGAAGCATTCGATATCGATTCTAAATGTGTATATACAACAAAATCGATTATACCTAAATATAAGATTACGGAATTCTTCCAAATGCACTGCCGTTATACCGTTATGGCTTTATGTAAACTTCAGTAAGTAAAAAGTTTATTATTTAATATGTTAACTAATGATTTGAAGCATTTCGATATCGATTCTAATGTGTATATAAAAGAAAATCGACTTTATACCTAAATAAAAGATTACGGAATTCTTCTACATGCACTGCCGTAACGCCGCCGTGGCTATATGCCAAATTCAGATCGTTAAAGAAGGTTATTAACTTAAATATGTTAAACTAATGACTTGAAGCTTTCGTTATCGATTGCTAAATGTTATATACAAGAAAATCGAATTTATACCTAAATATAAGATAACGGAATTCTTCTAAATGCGCTGCCGTTATACCGTTAAGGCTTAATGTAAACTTCAGTAACTAAAAAATGTTTATTCATTTAATATGTTAATCTAATGATTTGAAGCATTTCGATATCGATTCTAAATGATATATAAAAGAAAATCGACTTTATACCTAAATAAAAGATTACGGAATTCTTCTACATGCACTGCCGTAACCGCTGGCTTATGCAAATTCAGTCGTTAAAAAGGTTATTAACTTAATATGTTAACTAATGATTGAAGCATTTCGTATCGATTCTAATGTGTATATAAAGAAAATCGACTTATCCTAAATAAAGATTACGGAATTCTTCTAAATGCCTGCCGTAACCTTGGCTTTATGAAATTCAGAGTAAAAAGTTTATTAATTAATATGTTAAACTAATGATTTGAAGCATTTCGATATCGATTCTAAATGTGTATATACAACAAAATCGAATTATACCTAAATATAAGATAACGGAATTCTTCCAAATGCACTGCCGTTATACCGTTATGGCTTATGTAAACTTCAGTAAGTAAAAAGTTTATTATTTAATATGTTAACTAATGATTTGAAGCATTTCGTATCGATTCTAATGTGTATATAAAAGAAAATCGACTTTATACCTAAATAAAAGATTACGGAATTTTCTAAGCACTGCCGTAACCGCTGGCTTATGCAAATTCAGAGTTAAAAAGGTTATTAACTTAATATTTAAACTAATGATTGAAGCTTTCGTTATCGATTGCTAAATGTTATATACAAAAAATCGAATTTATACCTAAATATAAGATAACGGAATTCTTCTAAATGCGCTGCCGTTATACCGTTAAGGCTTAATGTAAACTTCAGTAACTAAAAAATGTTTATTCATTTAATATGTTAATCTAATGATTTGAAGCATTTCGATATCGATATCTAAATGCATATATAAAGAAAATCGATTTATACCTAAATAAAAGATTACGGAATTCTTCTACATGCACTGCCGTAACGCCGCCGTGGCTATATGCCAAATTAGATCGTTAAAGAAGGTTGATTAACTTAAATATGTTAACTAATGACTTGAAGCATTTCGTTATCGATTGCTAAATGTGTATATCAAGAAAATCGAATATTCCTAAATAAAGATAACGGAATTCTTCTAAATGCCTGCCGTTATACCATTAAGGCTTTATGTAGACTTCAGTAAGCTAAAAAATGTTTATTATTTAATATGTTAAACTAATGATTTGAAGCATTTCGATATCGATATCTAAATGTGTATATAAAAAAATCGAATTATACCTAAATATAAGATAACGGAATTCTTCCAATGCACTGCCGTATACCGTTATGGCTTATGTAAACTTCAGTAAGATAAAGAAGGTTAATTAACTTACATATGTCAAACTAATGATTTGAAGCATTCGTTATCGATTGCTAAATGTGTATATACAAGAAAATCGACTTTATACCTAAATATAAGATAACGGAATTTTTCTAAAGCACTGCCGTTATACCGTTAAGGCTTTATGTAGACTTCAGTAAGCTAAAAAAAGTTATTAACTTAATATTTTAAACTAATGAGTTGAAGCATCTCGATATCGAATGCTAAATTGTATATACAAAAAATCGACTTTATACCTAAATATAAGATTACGGAATTCTTCTAAATGCGCTGCCGTTATACCGTTAAGGCTTAATGTAAACTTCAGTAACTTAAAAATGTTTATTCATTTAATATGTTAATCTAATGATTTGAAGCATTTCGATATCGATATCTACATGTGTATATAAAAGAAAATCGACTTTATACCTAAATAAAAGATTACGGAAATCTTCTACATGCACTGCCGTAACGCCGCCGTGGCTATATGCCAAATTCAGATCGTTAAAGAAGGTTAATTAACTTAAATATGTTAAACTAATGACTTGAAGCGTTTCGTTATCGATTGCTAAATGTATATATACAAGAAAATCGAATTTATACCTAAATATAAGATAACGGAATTCTTCTAAATGCGCTGCCGTTATACCGTTAAGGCTTAATGTAAACTTCAGTAAGCTAAAAAATGTTTATTCATTTAATATGTTAATCTAATGATTTGAAGCATTTCGATATCGATATCTACATGTGTATATAAAAGAAAATCGACTTTATACCTAAATAAAAGATTACGGAATTCTTCTACATGCACTGCCGTAACGCCGCCGTGGCTATATGCCAAATTCAGATCGTTAAAGAAGGTTCATTAACTTAAATATGTTAAGCTAATGAGTTGAAGCATCTCGATATCGATTGCTAAATGTGTATATACAACAAAATCGACTTTATACCTAAATATAAGATTACGGAATTCTTCCAAATGCACTGCCGTTATACCGTTATGGCTTTATGTAAACTTCAGTAGGATAAAGAAGTTTAATTAACTTAAATATGTTAAACTAATGATTTGAAGCATTTCGATATCGCTTGCTAAATGTGTATATACAAGAAAATCGAATTTATACCTAAATATAAGATAACGAAATTCTTCTAAATGCGCTGCCGTTATACCGTTAAGGCTTAATGTAAACTTCAGTAAGCTCAAAAATGTTTATTCATTTAATATGTTAATCTAATGATTTGAAGCATTTCGATATCGATATCTACATGTGTATATAAAAGAAAATCGACTTTATACATGCACTGCCGTAACGCCGCCGTGGCTATATGCCAAATTCAGATCGTTAAAGAAGGTTAATTAACTTAAATATGTTAAACTAATGACTTGAAGCGTTTCGTTATCGATTGCTAAATGTATATATACAAGAAAATCGAATTTATACCTAAATATAAGATAACGGAATTCTTCTAAATGCGCTGCCGTTATACCGTTAAGGCTTAATGTAAACTTCAGTAAGCTAAAAAATGTTTATTCATTTAATATGTTAATCTAATGATTTGAAGCATTTCGATATCGATATCTAAATGCATATATAGAAGAAAATCGACTTTATATATAAATAAAAGATTACGGAATTCTTCTACATGCACTGCCGTAACGCCGCCGTGGCTATATGCCAAATTCAGATCGTTAAAGAAGGTTGATTAACTTAAATATGTTAAACTAATGACTTGAAGCATTTCGTTATCGATTGCTAAATGTGTATATACAAGAAAATCGACCATATTCCTAAATATAAGATAACGGAATTCTTCTAAATGCACTGCCGTTATACCGTTAAGGCCTTATGTAGACTTCAGTAAGCTAGAAAATAGTTATTAACTTAATATGTTAAACTAATGAGTTGAAGCATCTCGATATCGAATGCTAAATGTGTATATACAACAAAATCGACTTTATACCTAAATATAAGATTACGGAATTCTTCCAAATGCACTGCCGTTATACCGTTATGCCTTTATGTAAACTTCAGTAGGATAAAGAAGGTTAATTAACTTAAATATGGTAAACTAATGATTTGAAGCATTTCGATATCGCTTGCTAAATGTGTATATACAAGAAAATCGAATTTATACCTAAATATAAGATAACGAAATTCTTCTAAATGCGCTGCCGTTATACCGTTAAGGCTTAATGTAAACTTCAGTAAGCTTAAAAATGTTTATTCATTTAATATGTTAATCTAATGATTTGAAGCATTTCGATATCGATATCTACATGTTTATATAAAAGAAAATCGACTTTATACCTAAATAAAAGATTACGGAATTCTTCTACATGCACTGCCGTAACGCCGCCATGGCTATATGCAAAATTCAGATCGTTAAAGAATGTTAATTAACTTAAATATGTTAAACTAATGACTTGAAGCGTTTCGTTATCGATTGCGAAATGTGTATATACAAGAAAATCGACTTTATACCTAAATACAAGATAACGGAATTTTTCTAAAAGCACTGCCGTTATACCGTTAAGGCTTTATGTAGACTTCAGTAAGCTAAAAAATAGTTATTAACTTAATATGTTAAACTAATGAGTTGAAGCATCTCGATATCGAATGCTAAATGTGTATATACAACAAAATCGACTTTATACCTAAATACAAGATTAAGGAATTCTTCCAAATGCACTGCCGTTATACCGTTATGGCTTTATGTAAACTTCAGTAAGATAAAGAAGGTTAATTAACTTACATATGTCAAACTAATGATTTGAAGCATTTCGTTATCGATTGTTAAATGTGTATATAAAAGAAAATCGACTTTATACCTAAATAAAAGATTACGGAATTTGTCTAAATGCACTGCCGTTATGCCGCCAAGGCTTTATAACAACTTCAATACGTTACAGAAGGTTAATTAACTTAAATATGTTAATCTAATGATTTAAAGAATTTCGATATCGATTCCTAAATATATAAATACAAGAAAATCGACTTTATACCTAAATAGAAAATTACGGTATTCTTCTGAATGCACTGCAGTTATACCGTTAAGGCTTTATGTAGACTTCAGTGCGTTAAAGAACATTTATTAACTTAAATATGTTAAACTAATGATTTGAAGCATTTCGATATCGATTGCTAAATGTGTATATACAAGAAAATCGACTTTATACCTAAAAATAAGATTACGGAATTCTTCCAAATGCAGTGAAGTTATACCGATAAAGCTTTATGTAGACTTCAGTGCGTTAAAGAAGGTTTATTAACTTAAACATGTTAAACTAATGATTTGAGGCATTTCAATACAGAATGCTAAATGTGTATATACAAGAAAATCGACTTTATACCTAAATATAAGATTACGGAATTCTTCTAAATGCACTGCCGTTATGCAGTTATGGCTTTATGTTAACTTCTGTTCGTTAAAGAAGGTTTATTATTTTAAATATGTTAAACTAATGATTTGGAGCATTTCGATATCGATATCTAAATGTGTATATACAACAAAATCGAATTATACCTAAATATAAGATAACGGAATTCTTCCAAGTGCACTGCCGTTATACCGTTATGGCCTTATGTAAACTTCAGTAAGATAAAGAAGGTTAATTAACTTACATATGTCAAACTAATGATTTGAAGCATTTCGATGTCGATATCTAAATGTGTATATACAACAAAATCGAATTATACCTAAATATAAGATAACGGAATTCTTCCAAGTGCACTGCCGTTATACCGTTATGGCCTTATGTAAACTTCAGTAAGATAAAGAAGGTTAATTAACTTACATATGTCAAACTAATGATTTGAAGCATTTCGTTATCGATTGCTAAATGTGTATATACAAGAAAATCGACTTTATACCTAAATATAAGATAACGGAATTTTTCTAAAAGCACTGCCGTTATACCGTTAAGGCTTTATGTAGACTTCAGTAAGCTAAAAAATAGTTATTAACTTAATATTTTAAACTAATGAGTTGAAGCATCTCGATATCGAATGCTAAATGTGTATATACAACAAAATCGACTTTATACCTAAATATAAGATTACGGAATTCTTCTAAATGCGCTGCCGTTATACCGTTAAGGCTTAATGTAAACTTCAGTAGGATAAAGAAGTTTAATTAACTTAAATATGTTAAACTAATGATTTGAAGCATTTCGATATCGCTTGCTAAATGTGTATATACAAGAAAATCGAATTTATATCTAAATATAAGATAACGAAATTCTTCTAAATGCGCTGCCGTTATACCGTTAAGGCTTAATGTAAACTTCAGTAAGCTTAAAAATGTTTATTCATTTAATATGTTAATCTAATGATTTGAAGCATTTCGATATCGATATCTACATGTGTATATAAAAGAAAATCGACTTTATACCTAAATAAAAGATTACGGAATTCTTCTACATGCACTGCCGTAACGCCGCCGTGGCTATATGCCAAATTCAGATCGTTAAAGAAGGTTAATTAACTTAAATATGTTAAACTAATGACTTGAAGCGTTTCGTTATCGATTGCTAAATGTATATATACAACACAATCGACTTTATACCTAAATATAAGATAACGGAATTCTTCTAAATGCGCTGCCGTTATACCGTTAAGGCTTAATGTAAACTTCAGTAAGCTAAAAAATGTTTATTCATTTAATATGTTAATCTAATGATTTGAAGCATTTCGATATCGATATCTAAATGCATATATAGAAGAAAATCGACTTTATACCTAAATAAAAGATTACGGAATTCTTCTACATGCACTGCCGTAACGCCGCCGTGGCTATATGCCAAATTCAGATCGTAAATGAAGGTTGATTAACTTAAATATGTTAACTAATGACTTGAAGCATTTCGTTATCGATTGCTAAATGTGTATATACAAGAAAATCGACCATATTCCTAAATACAAGATAACGGAATTCTTCTAAATGCACTGCCGTTATACCATTAAGGCTTTATGTAGACTTCAGTAAGCTAAAAAATGTTTATTAATTTAATATGTTAAACTAATGATTTGAAGCATTTCGATATCGATATCTAAATGTGTATATACAACAAAATCGAATTATACCTAAATATAAGATAACGGAATTCTTCCAAGTGCACTGCCGTTATACCGTTATGGCCTTATGTAAACTTCAGTAAGATAAAGAAGGTTAATTAACTTACATATGTCAAACTAATGATTTGAAGCATTTCGTTATCGATTGCTAAATGTGTATATACAAGAAAATCGACTTTATACCTAAATATAAGATAACGGAATTTTTCTAAAAGCACTGCCGTTATACCGTTAAGGCTTTATGTAGACTTCAGTAAGCTAAAAAATAGTTATTAACTTAATATTTTAAACTAATGAGTTGAAGCATCTCGATATCGAATGCTAAATGTGTATATACAACAAAATCGACTTTATACCTAAATATAAGATTACGGAATTCTTCTAAATGCGCTGCCGTTATACCGTTAAGGCTTAATGTAAACTTCAGTAATCTTAAAAATGTTTATTCATTTAATATGTTAATCTAATGATTTGAAGCATTTCGATATCGATATCTACATGTGTATATAAAAGAAAATCGACTTTATACCTAAATAAAAGATTACGGAAATCTTCTACATGCACTGCCGTAACGCCGCCGTGGCTATATGCCAAATTCAGATCGTTAAAGAAGTTTAATTAACTTAAATATGTTAAACTAATGATTTGAAGCATTTCGATATCGCTTGCTAAATGTGTATATACAAGAAAATCGAATTTATACCTAAATATAAGATAACGAAATTCTTCTAAATGCGCTGCCGTTATACCGTTAAGGCTTAATGTAAACTTCAGTAAGCTTAAAAATGTTTATTCATTTAATATGTTAATCTAATGATTTGAAGCATTTCGATATCGATATCTACATGTGTATATAAAAGAAAATCGACTTTATACATGCACTGCCTAACGCCGCCGTGGCTAATGCAAATTCAGATCTTAAAAAGGTTCATTAACTTAATATGTTAAACTAATGACTTGAAGCGTTTCGTTATCGATTCTAAATGTGTATATACAACAAAATCGACTTTATACCTAAATATAAGATTACGGAATTCTTCCAAATGCACTGCCGTAACCGTTATGGCTTTATGTAAATTCAGTAGGTAAAGAAGTTAATTAACTTAAATATGTTAAACTAATGATTTGAAGCATTTCGATATCGCTTGCTAAATGTGTATATACAAGAAAATCGAATTTATACCTAAATATAAGATAACGAAATTCTTCTAAATGCGCTGCCGTTATACCGTTAAGGCTTAATGTAAACTTCAGTAAGCTAAAAAATGTTTATTCATTTAATATGTTAATCTAATGATTTGAAGCATTTCGATATCGATATCTAAATGCATATATAGAAGAAAATCGACTTTATATCTAAATAAAAGATTACGGAATTCTTCTACATGCACTGCCGTAACGCCGCCGTGGCTATATGCCAAATTCAGATCGTTAAAGAAGGTTGATTAACTTAAATATGTTAAACTAATGACTTGAAGCATTTCGTTATCGATTGCTAAATGTGTATATACAAGAAAATCGACCATATTCCTAAATATAAGATAACGGAATTCTTCTAAATGCACTGCCGTTATACCGTTAAGGCCTTATGTAGACTTCAGTAAGCTAGAAAATATAATATGTTAAACTAATGAGTTGAAGCATTTCGATATCGATATGCTAAATGTGTATATAAAAGAAAATCGACTTTATACCTAAATAAAAGATTACGGAATTCTTCTAAATGCACTGCCGTTATGCCGCCAAGGCTTTATAAAACTTCAATACGCTACAGTAGGTTTTTTAACTTAAATATGTCAAACTAATGATTTGAAGCATTTTGATATCGATTGCTAAATGAGTATATACAAGAAAATCGACTTTATACCTAAATATAAGATTACGGAATTCTTCTAAATGCACTGCCGTTATGCAGTTATGGCTTTATGTTAATTTCTGTTCGTTTAAGAAGGTTTATTAACTTAAATATGTTAAACTAATGATTGAAGCATTTCGATATCGATTGCTAAATGAGTGCATACAAGAAAATCGACCTTATACCTAAATATAAAATTACGGGTTTCTTCTACATGCACTGCCGTTATGCCGCCTTGGCTTTATGTTAACTTCGGTGCGTTAAAGTAGGTGTTTTACCTTAAATATGTTAAACTAATGATTTGAGGCATTTCGATATCGATTGCTAAATGTGTATATACAAGAAAATCGACTTTATACCTAAATATAAGATTACGGAATTCTTCTAAATGCACTGCCGTTATGCAGTTATGGCTTTATGTTAACTTCTGTTCGTTAAGGAAGGTTTATTATTTTATATATGTTAAACTAATGATTTGAAGCATTTCGATATCGATTGCTTAATGCATATATACAAGAATATCGACTTTATACCTACATATAAGATTACGGAATGCTTCTAAATGCACTGCCGTTATGCCGTTATGGCTTTATGTTGACTTCAGTTCGTTTAAGAAGGTTTATTAACTAAGATATGTTAAACCAGTTATTTGAAGCATTTCGATATCGATTGCTTAATGCATATATACAAGAAAACTCTTCCAAATGTACTGTCGTAATGCCACCATGGCTTTATATCAATTTAAATACGATAAAAAAGGTTAATTAACTTAAATATTTTAAACTAATGATTTGAAGCATTTAGATATCGATTGCTAAATGTGTATATACAACAAAATCGTCTTTATACCTAAATATAAGCTTACGGAATTCTTCTAAATGCACTGCCGTTATGCCGCCATGGTTTGTATCAACTTCAATACGTTAAAGAAGGTTAATTATTTTAAATATGTTAAACCAATGGTTTGAAGCATTTCGATATCGACTGCTAAATGTGTAAATACAACAAAATCGACTTTATACCTAACTATAAAATTATAACATTACGGAGTTCTTCTAAATGCACTGCCGTTATGCCGTTAAGGCTTTATGTAGACCTCATTAAGCTAAAAAATGTTTATTAACTTAATATGTTAAACTAATGATTTGCAGCATTTCGATATCGATTGCTAAATGTGTATATACAAAAAAATCGAATTTATACCTAAATATAAGCCGTTATGCCGCCATGGCTTTGTGTTAACTTCAGTGCGTTAAAGTAGGTTTGTTAAGTTAAATATGTTAAACTATTGATTTGAAGCATTTTGTTGTTATGCCGCCATGGCTTTGTGTTAACTTCAGTGCGTTAAAGTAGGTTTGTTAACCTAAATATGTTAAACTAATGATTTGAAGATTTTCGAAATCGATTGCTAAATGCATATATACAAGAAAATCGACTTTATACCTAAATATAAGATTACGGAATTCTTCAAAATGTACTGTCGCTATGCCGCCATGGCCTTTTATCAACTTCAATATGTTATAGAAGGATAATTAACTTAAATATGTTAAACTAATGATTTGAAGCATTTCGATATCGATTGCTAAATTTGTATATACAACAAAATCGATTTTATACCTAAATATAAGCTTACGGAATTCTTCTAAATGCACTGCCGTTATACCGTTATGGCTTTATATCAACTTCAGTTAGTTAAAGAAGGTTTATTAACTTAAACATGTTAAACTAATGATTTGAAGCATTTCGATATCGATTGCTAAATGAGTGTATACAAGAAAATCGACTTTATACCTAAATATAAGTTTACGGAATTCTTCAAATGCACTGCCGTTATACCGATATGGCTTTATATCACCTTTAATACGTTAAAGAAGCTCTATAAACTTAAATATGTTAAACTAATGATTTGAAGATTATCGAAATCGATTGCTAAATGCATATATACAACAAAATCGACTAAATACCTAACTATAAGATTACGGATTTCTTCTGCATGCACTGCCGTTATGCCGCCATGGCTTTGTGTTAACTTCGGTTTAAAGTAGGTTTTTTAACTTAAATATGTCAAACTAATGATTTGAAGCATTTTGATATCGATTGCTAAATGAGTATATACAAGAAAATCGACTTTATACCTAAATATAAGATTACGGAATTCTTCTAAATGCACTGCCGTTATGCAGTTATGGCTTTATGTTAATTTCTGTTCGTTAAAGAAGGTTTATTAACTTAAATATGTTAAACTAATGATTGAAGCATTTCGATATCGATTGCTAAATGAGTGTATACAAGAAAATCGACCTTATACCTAAATATAAAATTACGGGTTTCTTCTACATGCACTGCCGTTATGCCGCCTTGGCTTTATGTTAACTTCGGTGCGTTAAAGTAGGTGTTTTACCTTAAATATGTTAAACTAATGATTTGAGGCATTTCGATATCGATTGCTAAATGTGTATATACAAGAAAATCGACTTTATACCTAAATATAAGATTACGGAATTCTTCTAAATGCACTGCCGTTATGCAGTTATGGCTTTATGTTAACTTCTGTTCGTTAAAGAAGGTTTATTATTTTATATATGTTAAACTAATGATTTGAAGCATTTCGATATCGATTGCTTAATGCATATATACAAGAATATCGACTTTATACCTACATATAAGATTACGGAATGCTTCTAAATGCACTGCCGTTATGCCGTTATGGCTTTATGTTGACTTCAGTTCGTTTAAGAAGGTTTATTAACTAAGATATGTTAAACCAGTTATTTGAAGCATTTCGATATCGATTGCTTAATGCATATATACAAGAAAACTCTTCCAAATGTACTGTCGTAATGCCACCATGGCTTTATATCAATTTAAATACGATAAAAAAGGTTAATTAACTTAAATATTTTAAACTAATGATTTGAAGCATTTAGATATCGATTGCTAAATGTGTATATACAACAAAATCGTCTTTATACCTAAATATAAGCTTACGGAATTCTTCTAAATGCACTGCCGTTATGCCGCCATGGTTTGTATCAACTTCAATACGTTAAAGAAGGTTAATTATTTTAAATATGTTAAACCAATGGTTTGAAGCATTTCGATATCGACTGCTAAATGTGTAAATACAACAAAATCGACTTTATACCTAACTATAAAATTATAACATTACGGAGTTCTTCTAAATGCACTGCCGTTATGCCGTTAAGGCTTTATGTAGACCTCATTAAGCTAAAAAATGTTTATTAACTTAATATGTTAAACTAATGATTTACAGCATTTCGATATCGATTGCTAAATGTGTATATACAAAAAAATCGAATTTATACCTAAATATAAGCCGTTATGCGGCCATGGCTTTGTGTTAACTTCAGTGCGTTAAAGTAGGTTTGTTAACTTAAATATGTTAAACTTATGATTTGAAGCATTTTGTTTTATGCCGCCATGGCTTTGTGTTAAGTTCAGTGCGTTAAAGTAGGTTTGTTAACCTAAATATGTTAAACTAATGATTTGAAGATTTCGAAATCGATTGCTAAATGCATATATACAAGAAAATCGACTTTATACCTAAATATAAGATTACGGAATTCTTCAAAATGTACTGTCGCTATGCCGCCATGGCCTTTTATCAACTTCAATATGTTATAGAAGGATAGTTAACTTAAATATGTTAAACTAATGATTTGAAGCATTTCGATATCGATTGCTAAATGAGTATATACAAGAAAATCGACTTTATACCTAAATATATGTTTACGGAATTCTTCAAATGCACTGCCGTCATACCGTTATGGCTTTATATCACCTTCAATACGTTAAAGAAGCTCTATTAACTTAAATATGTTAAACTAATGATTTGAAGATTTTCGAAATCGATTGCTAAATGCATATATACAACAAAATCGACTAAATACCTAACTATAAGATTACGGATTTCTTCTAAATGCACTGCCGTTATGCCGCCATGGCTTTGTGTTAACTTCGGTTTAAAGTAGGTTTTTTAACTTAAATATGTCAAACTAATGATTTGAAGCATTTCGATATCGATTGCTAAATGAGTATATACAAGAAAATCGACTTTATACCTAAATATAAGATTACGGAATTCACCTACATGCATTGCCGTTATGCCGTTATGGCTTTATGTAACCTTCAGTAAGATAAAGAAGGTTAATTAACTTAAATATGTTAAACTAATGATTTGAGGCATTTCGATATCGATTGCTAAATGTGTATATACAAGAAAATCGGGTTAATATCTAAATATAAGATTACGGAATTCTTCCAAATGTACTGTCGTTATGTCGCCATGGCCTTATATCACCTTCAATACGTTAAAGAAGCTTTATTAACTTAAATATGTTAAACTAATGATTTGAAGATTTTCGAAATCGATTGCCAAATGCATATATACAACAAAATCGACTTTATACCTAAATATAAGATTACGGGTTTCTTCTACATGCACTGCCGTTATGCCGCCTTGGCTTTGTGTTAACTTCGGTGCGTTAAAGTAGGTTTGTTACCTTAAATATGTCAAACTAATGATTTGAAGCATTTCGATATCGATTGCTAAATGAGTATATACAAGAAAATCGACTTCATACCTAAATATAAGATTTCGGAATTCTTCCACATGCATTGCCGTTTTGCCGTTACGGCGTTTGCAGACTTCAGTAAGATAAAGAAGGTTAATTAACTTAAACATGTTAAACTAATGATTTGAGGCATTTCAATATAGATTGCTAAATGTGTATATACAAGAAAATCGACTTTATACCTAAATATAAGATTACGGAATTCTTCTAAATGCACTGCCGTTATGCAGTTATGGCTTTATGTTAACTTCTGTTCGTTAAAGAAGGTTTATTATTTTAAATATGTTAAACTAATGATTTGGAGCATTTCGATATCGATTGCTAAATGTGTATATACAAGAAAATCGACTTTATACCTAAATATAAGATTACGGAATTCTTCCAAATGTACTGTCGTTATGCCGCCATGGCTTTATGTCAACTTCAATACGTTAAAGAAGCTCTATTAACTTAAATATGTTAAACTAATGATTTGAAGCATTTTGATATCGACTGCTAAATGTGTAAATGCAAGATAATCGACTTTACACCTAAATATAAAATTATAACATTACGGAATTCTTCTAAATGCACTGCCGTTATACCGTTAAGGCTTTATGTAGACTTCGATTTTATACGTAAATAAAAGATTACGGAATTCTTCCAAACGCACTGCCGTTATGGCTTTATATCAACTTTAATACGTTAAAGAAGGTTAATTAACTTAAATGGGTTAAACTAATGGTTTAAAACATTTTGATATCGCTTGCTAAATGAGCACATACAAGAAAGTCGACTTTATACCTAAATATAAGATTACGGAATTCTTCCAAATGCAGTGAAGTTATACCGTTAAGGCTTTATGTATACTTCAGTGCGTTAAAGAAGGTTTATTAACTTAAACATGTTAAACTAATGATTCGAGGCATTTCGATATAGATTGCTAAATGTGTATATACAAGAAAATCGACTTTATACCTAAATATAAGATTACGGAATTCTTCCAAATGTACTGTCGTTATGCCGCCATGGCTTTATGTCAACTTCAATACGTTAAAGAAGCTCTATTAACTTAAATATGTTAAACTAATGATTTGAAGCATTTTGATATCGACTGCTAAATGTGTAAATGCAAGAAAATCGACTTTACACCTAAATATAAGATTATTGAATTCTTCTACATGCACTGCCGTTATGCCTCCACGGCTGTATGCCCACTTCAGATCGTTAAAGAAGGTTTATTAACTTAAATATGATAAACTAATGAGCTGAAGCTTTTCCATATCGATTGCTAAATGTGTATATACAAGAAAACCGATTTTATACTTAAATAAAAGATTACGGAATTCACCAAAACATACTGCCGTTATACCGCTATGGCTTTATGTAAACTTAAGTAAGATAAAGAAGGTAAATTAACCTAAATATGCTAAACCTGTTATTTGAAGCATTTCGATATCGGTTGCTAAATGTGTATATACAACAAAATCTACTTTATACCTAAATATAAGATTACGGAATTCTTCTAAATGCACTGCCGTTATGCCGCCATGGTTTGTATCAACTTCAATACGTTAAAGAAGGTTAATTATTTTAAATATGTTAAACTAATGGCTTGAGACATTTCGATATCGACTGCTAAATGTGTAAATACAACAAAGTCGACTTTATACCTAAATATAAAATTATAATATTACGGAATTCTTCTAAATGCACTGCCGTTATGCCGTTAAGGCTTTATGTAGACCTCATTAAGCTAAAAAATGTTTATTAACTTAATATGTTAAACTAATGATTTGCAGCATTTCGATATCGATTGCTAAATGTGTATATACAAAAAAATCGAATTTATACCTAAATATAAGCCGTTATGCCGCCATGGCTTTGTGTTAACTTCAGTGCGTTAAAGTAGGTTTGTTAAGTTAAATATGTTAAACTATTGATTTGAAGCATTTTGTTGTTATGCCGCCATGGCTTTGTGTTAACTTCAGTGCGTTAAAGTAGGTTTGTTAACCTAAATATGTTAAACTAATGATTTGAAGATTTTCGAAATCGATTGCTAAATGCATATATACAAGAAAATCGACTTTATACCTAAATATAAGATTACGGAATTCTTCAAAATGTACTGTCGCTATGCCGCCATGGCCTTTTATCAACCTCAATATGTTATAGAAGGATAATTAACTTAAATATGTTAAACTAATGATTTGAAGCATTTCGATATCGATTGCTAAATTTGTATATACAACAAAATCGATTTTATACCTAAATATAAGCTTACGGAATTCTTCTAAATGCACTGCCGTTATACCGTTATGGCTTTATATCAACTTCAGTTAGTTAAAGAAGGTTTATTAACTTAAACATGTTAAACTAATGATTTGAAGCATTTCGATATCGATTGCTAAATGAGTGTATACAAGAAAATCGACTTTATACCTAAATATAAGTTTACGGAATTCTTCAAATGCACTGCCGTTATACCGATATGGCTTTATATCACCTTTAATACGTTAAAGAAGCTCTATAAACTTAAATATGTTAAACTAATGATTTGAAGATTATCGAAATCGATTGCTAAATGCATATATACAACAAAATCGACTAAATACCTAACTATAAGATTACGGATTTCTTCTGCATGCACTGCCGTTATGCCGCCATGGCTTTGTGTTAACTTCGGTTTAAAGTAGGTTTTTTAACTTAAATATGTCAAACTAATGATTTGAAGCATTTTGATATCGATTGCTAAATAAGTATATACAAGAAAATCGACTTTATACCTAAATATAAGATTACGGAATTCTTCTAAATGCACTGCCGTTATGCAGTTATGGCTTTATGTTAATTTCTGTTCGTTAAAGAAGGTTTATTAACTTAAATATGTTAAACTAATGATTGAAGCATTTCGATATCGATTGCTAAATGAGTGTATACAAGAAAATCGACCTTATACCTAAATATAAAATTACGGGTTTCTTCTACATGCACTGCCGTTATGCCGCCTTGGCTTTATGTTAACTTCGGTTTAAAGTAGGTGTTTTACCTTAAATATGTTAAACTAATGATTTGAGGCATTTCGATATCGATTGCTAAATGTGTATATACAAGAAAATCGACTTTATAACTAAATATAAGATTACGGAATTCTTCTAAATGCACTGCCGTTATGCAGTTATGGCTTTATGTTAACTTCTGTTCGTTAAAGAAGGTTTATTATTTTATATATGTTAAACTAATGATTTGAAGCATTTCGATATCGATTGCTTAATGCATATATACAAGAATATCGACTTTATACCTACATATAAGATTACGGAATGCTTCTAAATGCACTGCCGTTATGCCGTTATGGCTTTATGTTGACTTCAGTTCGTTTAAGAAGGTTTATTAACTAAGATATGTTAAACCAGTTATTTGAAGCATTTCGATATCGATTGCTTAATGCATATATACAAGAAAACTCTTCCAAATGTACTGTCGTAATGCCACCATAGCTTTATATCAATTTAAATACGTTAAAAAAGGTTAATTAACTTAAATATGTTAAACTAATGATTTGAAGATTTCCGAAATCGATTGCTAAATGCATATACACAACAAAATCGACTTTATACCTATATATAAGATTACGTAATTCTTCCAAATGCACTGAAGTTATGCCGTTATGGCTTTATGTTAACTTCAATTCGTTTAGGAAGGTTTATTAATTTAGATATGTTACACTAGTTATTTGAAGCATTTTGATATCGATTGCTTAATGCATATATACAAGAAAATCGACTTTATACCCACATATAAGATTACGGAATGCTTCTAAATGCACTGCCGTTATGCTGTTATGGCTTTATGTTGACTTCAGTTCGTTTAAGAAGGTTTATTAACTAAGATATGTTACACTAGTTATTTGAAGCATTTCGAAATCGATTGCTTAACGCATATATACAAGAAAATCGACTTTATACCTAAATATAAGCTTACGGAATTCTTCTAAATGCACTGCCGTTATGCCGCCATGGCTTTATGTTGACTTCAGTGCGTTAAAGAAGCTTTATTAACTTAAATATGTTAAACCAGTTATTTGAAGCATTTCGATATCTATTGGTTAATGCGTATATACAAGAAAATCGACTTTATACCTAAATATAAGAGTACGGAACTCTTCCAAATGTACTGTCGTAATGCCACCATGGCTTTATATCAATTTAAATACGATAAAAAAGGTTAATTAACTTAAATATTTTAAACTAATGATTTGAAGCATTTAGATATCGATTGCTAAATGTGTATATACAACAAAATCGTCTTTATACCTAAATATAAGCTTACGGAATTCTTCTAAATGCACTGCCGTTATGCCGCCATGGTTTGTATCAACTTCAATACGTTAAAGAAGGTTAATTATTTTAAATATGTTAAACCAATGGTTTGAAGCATTTCGATATCGACTGCTAAATGTGTAAATACAACAAAATCGACTTTATACCTAACTATAAAATTATAACATTACGGAGTTCTTCTAAATGCACTGCCGTTATGCCGTTAAGGCTTTATGTAGACCTCATTAAGCTAAAAAATGTTTATTAACTTAATATGTTAAACTAATGATTTACAGCATTTCGATATCGATTGCTAAATGTGTATATACAAAAAAATCGAATTTATACCTAAATATAAGCCGTTATGCGGCCATGGCTTTGTGTTAACTTCAGTGCGTTAAAGTAGGTTTGTTAACTTAAATATGTTAAACTTATGATTTGAAGCATTTTGTTTTATGCCGCCATGGCTTTGTGTTAAGTTCAGTGCGTTAAAGTAGGTTTGTTAACCTAAATATGATTTGAAGATTTCGAAATCGATTGCTAAATGCATATATACAAGAAAATCGACTTTATACCTAAATATAAGATTACGGAATTCTTCAAAATGTACTGTCGCTATGCCGCCATGGCCTTTTATCAACTTCAATATGTTATAGAAGGATAGTTAACTTAAATATGTTAAACTAATGATTTGAAGCATTTCGATATCGATTGCTAAATGAGTATATACAAGAAAATCGACTTTATACCTAAATATATGTTTACGGAATTCTTCAAATGCACTGCCGTCATACCGTTATGGCTTTATATCACCTTCAATACGTTAAAGAAGCTCTATTAACTTAAATATGTTAAACTAATGATTTGAAGATTTTCGAAATCGATTGCTAAATGCATATATACAACAAAATCGACTAAATACCTAACTATAAGATTACGGATTTCTTCTAAATGCACTGCCGTTATGCCGCCATGGCTTTGTGTTAACATCGGTTTAAAGTAGGTTTTTTAACTTAAATATGTCAAACTAATGATTTGAAGCATTTCGATATCGATTGCTAAATGAGTATATACAAGAAAATCGACTTTATACCTCAATATAAGATTACGGAATTCACCTACATGCATTGCCGTTATGCCGTTATGGCTTTATGTAACCTTCAGTAAGATAAAGAAGGTTAATTAACATAAATATGTTAAACTAATGATTTGAGGCATTTCGATATCGATTGCTAAATGTGTATATACAAGAAAATCGGGTTAATATCTAAATATAAGATTACGGAATTCTTCCAAATGTACTGTCGTTATGTCGCCATGGCCTTATATCACCTTCAATACGTTAAAGAAGCTTTATTAACTTAAATATGTTAAACTAATGATTTGAAGATTTTCGAAATCGATTGCCAAATGCATATATACAACAAAATCGACTTTATACCTAAATATAAGATTACGGGTTTCTTCTACATGCACTGCCGTTATGCCGCCTTGGCTTTGTGTTAACTTCGGTGCGTTAAAGTAGGTTTGTTACCTTAAATATGTCAAACTAATGATTTGAAGCATTTCGATATCGATTGCTAAATGAGTATATACAACAAAATCGAAATTCATACCTAAATATAAGATTTCGGAATTCTTCCACATGCATTGCCGTTATGCCGTTAAGGCGTTTGCAGACTTCAGTAAGATAAAGAAGGTTTATTAACTTAAATATGTTAAACTAATGATTTGAAGATTTTCGAAATCGATTGCCAAATGCATATATACAACAAAATCGACTTTATACCTAAATATAAGATTACGGGTTTCTTCTACATGCACTGCCGTTATGCCGCCTTGGCTTTGTGTTAACTTCGGTGCGTTAAAGTAGGTTTGTTACCTTAAATATGTCAAACTAATGATTTGAAGCATTTCGATCTCGATTGCTAAATATGTATATACAAGAAAATCGACTCTTTACCTAAATATAAGATTACGGAATTCTTCCAAATGCACTGCCGTTATACCGTTTTGGCTTTATGTAAACTTCAGTAAGATAAAGAAGGTTAATTAACTTAAATATGTTAAACTAATGATTTGAGGCATTTTATATCGTTTGCTTTATGCTTATATACACGAAAATCGACTTTGTACCTAAATATATGATAACGGAATTCTTCCACATGCACTGCCGTTATGCCGCCATGGCTTTGTGTTAACTTCAGTAAAATAAAGAGGTTTAATTAGCTTAAATATGTTAAACTAATGATTTGAAGATTTTCGAAATCGATTGCTAAATGCATATACACAACAAAATCGACTTTATACCTAAATGTTAGATTACGGAATTCTTCCAAATGCACTGCCGTTATGCCGTTATGGCTTTATGTTAACTTCAGTTCGTTTAAGAAGGTTTATTAACTTAGATATGTTACACTAGTTATTTGAAGCATTTCGAAATCGATTGCTTAATGCATATATACAAGAAAATCGTATTTCTACCTAAATATAAGATTACGGAATTCTTCTAAATGCACTGCCGTTATGGCTTTATGTTAACTTCAGTTCGTTTAAGAAGGTTTATTAACTAAGATATGTTACACTCGTTATTTGAAGCATTTCGAAATCGATTGCTTAATGCATATATACAAGAAAATCGACTTTATACCTAAATATAAGCTTACGGAATTCTTCTAAATGCACTGTCGTTATGCCGCCATGGCTTTATGTTAACTTCTGTTCGTTAAAGAAGGTTTATTAACTTAAATATGTTAAACTAATGATTTGAGGCATTTCGATATCGATTGCTAAATGCATATACACAACAAAATCGGCTTTATACCTAAATATAAGATTACGGAATTCTTCCAAATGCACTGCCGTTATGGCTTTATGTTAACTTCAGTTCGTTTAAGAAGGTTTATTAACTTAGATATGTTAAACTAATGATTTGAGGCATTTCGATATCGATTGCTAAATGCGTATATACAAGATAATCGACTTTATACCTAAACATTTGATTACGGAATTCTTCTAAATGCACTGCCGTTATGCAGTTATGGCTTTATTTTAACTTCTGTTCGTTAAAGAAGGTTTATTAACTTAAATATGTTAAACTAATGATTTGAAGATTTTCGAAATCGATTGCTAAATGCATATATACAAAAAAATCTTATTTATACCTAAATATAAGATTAAGGATTTCTTCCAAATGTACTGTCGTTATGCCGCTATGGCTTTATATCACCTCAATACGTCAAAGAAGGTTAATTAACTTAACTTGTTAAACTAATGAATTGAAGCATTTTGATATCGATTGCTAAATGCGTATATACAAGAAAATCGACTTTATACCTAAACATAAGATTACGGAATTCTTCCAAATGAACTGCCGTTATACCGTTATGGCTTTATGTTAATTTCGGTTTGTTAAAGAAGGTTTATTAACTTAGATATGTTACACCAGTTATTAGAAGCATTTCGAAATCGATTGCTTAATGCATATATACAAGAAAATCGACTTTATACCTAAATATATGATTACGGAATTCTTCCAAATGTACTGTCGTTATGCCGCCATGGCTTTATATCAACTTCAATACGTTAAAGAAGGTTAATTAACTTAAATATGTTAAACTTATGATTTGAGGCATTTCGATATCGATTGCTAAATGTGTATATACAACAAAATCGACTTTATACCTAAATATAAGCTTACGAAATTCTCCCAAATGCACTGCCGTTGTACCGTTATGGCTTTATGTAAACTTCAGTATGATTAAGATGATTAATTAACGTAAATATGTTAAACTAATGATTTGAAGCATTTCGATATCGATTTCTAAATGCGTATATACAAGAATATCGACTTTATACCTAAATATAAGATTACGGAATTATTCTAAATGCACTGCCGTTATGCCGCCATGGATTTAAGCCAACTTCAGTTCGTTAAAGAAGGTTTATTAACTTAAATATGTTAAACTAATGATTTGATGCATTTCGATATCGATTGCTAATTGAGTATGTACAAGAAAATCGACTTTATACCTAAATATAAGATTACGGAATTCTTCCAAATGCACTGCCGTTATGGCTTTATGTTAACTTCAGTTCGTTTAAGAAGGTTTATTAACGTAGATATGTTAAACTAATGATTTGAGGCATTTCGATATCGATTGCTAAATGCGTATATACAAGAAAATCGACTTTATACCTAAACATAAGATTACGGAATTCTTCCAAATGAACTGCCGTTATACCGTTATGGCTTTATGTTAATTTCGGTTTGTTAAAGAAGGTTTATTAACTTAGATATGTTACACCAGTTATTAGAAGCATTTCGAAATCGATTGCTTAATGCATATTTACAAGAAAATCGACTTTATACCTAAATATAAGATTACGGAATTCTTCCAAATGTACTGTCGTTATGCCGCCATGGCTTTATATCAACTTCAATACGTTAAAGAAGGTTAATTAACTTAAATATGTTAAACTTATGATTTGAGGCATTTCGATATCGATTGCTAAATGTGTATATACATTAAAATCGACTTTATACCTAAATATAAGCTTACGAAATTCTCCCAAATGCACTGCCGTTGTACCGTTATGGCTTTATGTAAACTTCAGTATGATAAAGATGATTAATTAACGTAAATATGTTAAACTAATGATTTGAAGCATTTCGATATCGATTTCTAAATGCGTATATACAAGAAAATCGACTTTATACCTAAATATAAGATTACGGAATTATTCTAAATGCACTGCCGTTATGCCGCCATGGATTTATGCCAACTTTAGTTCGTTAAAGAAGGTTTATTAACTTAAATATGATAAACTAATGATTTGAAGCATTTCGATATCGATTGCTAAATGAGTATATACAAGAAAATCGACTTTATACCTAAATATAAGATTACGGAATTCTTCCAAATGCAGTGCCGTTACGCCGTTAAGGCTTTTGTAGACTTTAGTAAGATAAAGAGGGTTAATTAGCTTAAATATGTTAAACTAATGATTTGAAGCATTTCGATATCGATTGCTAAATGTGTATATACAACAAAATCGACTTTATACCTAAATATACGATAACGGAATTATGCCGTTAAGGCTTTTGTAGACTTCAGTAAGATAAAGAGGGCTAATTTACTTAAATTAGTTAAACTAATGATTTGAGGCATTTCGATATCGATTGCTAAATGTGTATATACGAGCAAATCGACTTTATACCTAAATATAAGATTACGCAATTCTTCTAAACGTTATGCCGTTATGGCTTTATGTTAATTTCTGTTCGTTAAAGAAGGTTAATTAACTTAAATATGTTAAACTAATGATTTGAAGCATTTCGATATCGATTGCTAAATGTGCATATACAAAAAAATCGAATTTATACCTAAATATAAGATTACGGAATTCTTCTAAACGTTATGCCGTTATGGCTTTATGTTAACTTCTGTTCGTTAAAGAAGGGTAATTAACTTAAATATGTTAAACTAATTATTTGAAGCATTTCGATATCGATTGCTAAATGTGCACATACAAAAAAATCGAATTTATACCTAAATAGAAGATTACGGAATTCTTCTACATGCTCTGCCGTTATGCCGTCATGGCTTTGTGTTAACTTCAGTGCGTTAAAGTAGGTTTGTTGACTTAAATATGTTAAACTAATGATTTGAAGCATTCCGCTATCGATTGCTAAATGAGCAATTACAAGAAAATCGACTTTATACCTAAATATAAGATTACTTAATTCTTCTAAATGCACTGCCGTTATGCCGTTATGGCTTTAGTTTAACTTCAGTTCGTTTAAGGAGGTTTATTAACTTAGATATGTCACACCAGTTATTTGAAGCATTTCGAAATCGATTGCTTAATGCATATATACAAGAAAATCGACTTTCTACCTAAATATAAGATTACGGAATTCTTCCAAATGTACTGTCGTAATGCCGCCATGGCTTTATATCACCTTCAATACGTTAAAGAAGGTTAATTAACTTAACTTGTTAAACTAATGATTTAAAATATTTCGATATCGATTGCTAAATGCGTATCTACAACAAAATCGATTTTATACCTAAATATAAGCTTACGGAATTCTTCTAATTACACTGCCGTTATGCCGTCATGGCTTTAAGTTAACTTCAATATGTTATAGAAGCATAATTAACTTAAATATGTTAAACTAATGATTTGAGGCATTTCGATATCGATTGCTTAATGTGTATATATAAGAAAATCGACTTTATACCTAAATATAAGATTACGGAATTACTCTAAATGCAGTGCCGTTATGCCGTTATGGCTTTATGTTAACTTCAGTTCGTTTAAGAAGTTTTATTAACTTAGATATGTTACACCAGTTATTTGAAGCATTTTGAAATCGATTGCTTAATGCATATATACAAGAAAATCGACTTTATGCCTAAATATAAGAGTACGGAATTCTTCCAAATGTGCTGTCGTTATGCCGCCATGGCTTTATATCAACTTCAATATGTTAAAGAAGATTAGTTAACTTAAATATGTTAAACTAATGATTTGAGGAATTTCGATATCGATTACTAAATGTGTATATACAACAAAATCGACTTTATACCTAAATATAAGATTACGAAATTCTCCCAAATGCCCTGCCGTTATACCGTTATGGCTTTATGTAAACTTCAGTAAGATAAAGAAGGTTAGTTAACTTAAATATGTTAAACTAATGATTTGAAGCATTTCGATATCGATTGCTGAATGCGTATATACCAGAAAATCGACTTTATACCTAAATATAAGATTACGGAATTACTCTAAATACAGTGCCGTTATGCCGCCATGGACTTATGCCAACTTCAGTTCGTTAAAGAAGGTTAATTAACTTAAATATGTTAAACTAATGATTTGAGGCATTTCGATATCGATTGCTAAATGAGTATATACAAGAAAATCGACTTTATACCTAAATATAAGATTACGGAATTCTTCCAAATGCACTGCCGTTATGCCGTTAAGGCTTTTGTAGACTTTAGTAAGATAAAGAGGGTTAATTAGCTTAAATATGCTAAACTAATGATTTGAAGCATTTCGATATCGAATGTTAAATGTGTATATACAACAAAATCGACTTTATACCTAAATATAAGATTACGTAATTTTTCTAACTACTTTGCCGTTATGCCGTTAAGGCTTTTGTAGACTTCAGTAAGATAAAGAGGGTTAATTAACTTAAACATGTTAAACTAATAATTTGAAGCATTTCGATATCGATTGCTAAAAGAGTATATACAAGAAAATCGACTTTACACCTAAATATAAGATTACGGAATTCTCCTAAATGCAATGCCGTTCTACCGTTAAGGCTTTGTGTAGACTTCAGTAAGCCAAAAAAAATTTATTAACTTAAATATTTTAAACTAATGATTTGAAGCATGTCGATATCGATTGCTTACTGTGTAAATTTACGAAAATCGACTTTTTACCTAAATGTAAGATTACGGAATTATTCTAAATGTACTGCCGTTATGACGCCATGGATTTATGCCAACTTCCGTTCGTTCAAAAAGGTTTATTAACTTAAATATGTTAAACTAATGATTTGAAGCATTTTGATATCGATTGCTAAATGAGTATATACAAGAAAATCGACTTTACACCTTAACGACTTCTACTTAAGACTTTCTACCTAAATATAAGATTACGGAATTCTTCCAAATGTACTGTCGTAATGCCGCCATGGCTTTATATCACCTTCAATACGTTAAAGAAGGTTAATTAACTTAACTTGTTAAACTAATGATTTGAAGCATTTCGATATCGATTGCTAAATGCGTATATACAACAAAATCGATTTTATACCTAAATATAAGCTTACGGAATTCTTCTAAATACACTGCCGTTATGCCGTTATTGCTTTATGTTAACTTCAATATGTTATAGAAGGTTAATTAACTTAAATATGTTAAACTAATGATTTGAGGCATTTCGATATCGATTGCTAAATGTGTATATATAAGAAAATCGACTTTATACCTAAATATAATATTACGGAATTCTTCTAAATGCACTGCCGTTATGCCGTTATGGCTTATGTTAACTTCAGTTCGTTAAAGAAGGTTTATTAACTTAGATATGTTACACCAGTTATTTGAAGCATTTTGAAATCGATTGCTTAATGCATATATACAAGAAAATCGACTTTATACCTAAATATAATATTACGGAATTCTTCCAAATGTACTGTCGTTATGCCGCCATGGCTTTATATCAACTTCAATATGTTAAAGAAGGTTAATTAACTTAAATATGTCAAACTAATGATTTTAGGCATTTCGGTATCGCTAGCTAAATGAGTATATACAAGAAAATCGACTTTATACCTAAATATAAGATTATGGAATTCTTCCAAATGCACTGCCGTTATACCGCCATGGATTTATGCCAACTTCAGTTCGTTAAAGAAGGTTTATTAACTAAAATATGTTAAACTAATGATTTGAAGCATGTCGATATCGATAGCTAAATGAGTATATACAAGAAAATCGACTTTATACCTAAATATAAGATTACGGAATTCTTCCAAATGCACTGCCGTTATGCCGTTAAGGCTTTTGTAGACTTTAATAACATAAAGAGGGTTAATTAACTTAAATATGTTAAACAAATGATTTGAAGCATTTCGATATCGATTGCCAAATGCATATATGCAAGAAAATCGACTTTATACCTAAATATAAGATTACGGAATAATTCTGAATGCACTGCCGTTATGCCGCCATGGATTTATGCCAACTTCAGTTCGGTAAAGATGGTTTATTAACTTAAATATGTTAAACTAATGATTTAAAGCATTTCGATATCGATTGCGGAATGAGTATATACAAGAAAATCGACTTTATACCTAAATATAAGATTATGGAATTTTTCCAAATGCACTGCCGTTATACCGTTATTCATTTATGCCAACTTCAGTTCGTTAAAGAAGGTTAATTAACTTAAATATGTTAAACTAATGATTTGAAGCATTTCGATATCAATTGCTGAATGCGTATATACAAGAAAATCGTTTTTATACCTAAATATAAGATTACGGAATTCTTCCAAATGCACTGCCGTTATGCCGTTAAGGCTTTTGTAGACTTTAATAAGATAAAGAGGGTTAATTAACTTAAATATGTTAAACTAATGATTTGAAGCATTTCGATATCGATTGCTTAATGAGTATATACAAGAAAATCGACTTTATACCTAAATATAAGATTACGGAATTATTCTAAAAGCACTGCCGTTATGCTGCCATGGATTTATGCCAACTTCAGTTCGCTAAAGAAGGTCTATTTACTAAAAAATGTTAAACTAATGGGTTGAAGCATCTCGATGTCGACTGCTAAATGTGTATATACAACAAAATCGACTTAATACCTAAATATAAGATTACGGAACTCTTCCAAATGCACTGCCGTTATGCCGTTAAGGCTTTTGTAGATTTCAGTAAGATAAAGAGGATTAATTTACTTAAATATGTTAAACTAATGATTTGAGGCATTTCAATATCGACTGCTTAATGTGTAAATACAAGAAAATCGACTATATACTTAAATATAAGATTACGGAATTCTTCTATATGCACTGTCGTTATGCCGCCATGGCTTTATATCACCTTCATTACGTTAAAGAAAGTTAATTAACTTAAATATGTTAAACTAATGATTGGAAGCATTTCAACATCGACTGCTAAATGTGTAAATACAAGAAAATCGACTTTATACCTAAATATAAGATTAGGTAATTCTTCCAAATGCACTGCCGTTATGCCGTCAAGGCTTTTGTAGACTTCAGTAAGATAGAGAGGGTTAATTAACTTAAATATTTTAAACTAATGAGTTGAGGCGTCTCGACATCGATTGCTAAATGTGTATATACAACAAACTCGACTTTATACCTAAATATAAGATTACGGAATTCTTCCAAATGCACTGCCGTTATACCGTTATGGCTTTATGTAAACTTCAGTAGGATAAAGAAGATTAATTAACTTAGATATGTTACACCAGTTATTTGAAGCATTTCGAAATCGATTGCTTAATGCATATATACAAGAAAATCGACTTTATACCTAAATATAAGAGTACGGAATTCTTCCAAATGTGCTGTCGTTATGCCGCCATGGCTTTATATCAACTTCAATATGTTAAAGAAGATTAATTAACTTAAATATGTTAAACTAATGATTTGAGGAATTTCGATATCGATTACTAAATGTGTATATACAACAAAATCGACTTTATACCTAAATATAAGATTACGAAATTCTCCCAAATGCCCTGCCGTTATACCGTTATGGCTTTATGTAAACTCCAGTAGGATAAAGAAGATTAATTAACTTAGATATGTTACACCAGTTATTTGAAGCATTTCGATATCGATTGCTAAAAGAGTATATACAAGAACATCGACTTTACACCTAAATATAAGATTACGGAATTCTTCTGAATGCACTGCAGTTATACCGTTAAGGCTTTATGTAGACTTCAGTGCGTTAAAGAACGTTTATTAACTTAAATGTGTTAAACTAATGATTTGAAGCATTTCGATATCGATTGCTAAATGTGTATATACAAGAAAATCGACTTTATACCTAAATAAAAGATTACGGAATTCTTCCAAATGCAGTGAAGTTATACCGTTAAGGCTTTATGTAGACTTCAGTGCGTTAAAGAAGGTTTATTAACTTAAACATGTTAAACTAATGATTTGAGGCATTTCAATATAGATTGCTAAATGTGTATATACAAGAAAATCGAATTTATACCAAAATATAAGATAACGGAATTATTCTAAATGCACTGCCGTAATGCCGTTAAGGCTTTATGTATACTTCAGTTCGTTAAAGAAGGTGTATTAACTTAAATATGTTAAACTAATGATTTGGAGCATTTCGATATCGATTGCTAAATGTGTATATACAAGAAAATCGACTTTATACCTAAATATAAGATTACGGAATTCTTCCAAATGTACTGTCGTTATGCCGCCATGGCTTTATGTCAACTTCAATACGTTAAAGAAGCTCTATTAACTTAAATATGTTAAACTAATGATTTGAAGCATTTTGATATCGACTGCTAAATGTGTAAATGAAAGAAAATCGACTTTACACCTAAATATAAAATTATAACATTACGGAATTCTTCTAAATGCACTGCCGTTATACCGTTAAGGCTTTATGTAGACTTCGATTTTATACGTAAATAAAAGATTGCGGAATTCTTCCAAATGCACTGCCGTTATGGCTTTATATCAACTTCAATACGTTAAAGAAGGTTAATTAACTTAAATGGGTTAAACTAATGGTTTGAAGCATTTTGATATCGCTTGCTAAATGAGCACATACAAGAAAGTCGAATTTATACCTAAATATAAGATAACGGAATTCTTCTAAATGCAGTGCAGTTATACCGTTAAGGCTTTATGTAGACTTCAGTGCGTTAAAGAAGGTTTATTAACTTAAATATGTTAAACTAATGATTTGAAGCATTTCGATATCGATTGCTAAATGTGTATATACAAGAAAATCGACTTTATACCTAATTATAAGATTACGGAATTCTTCCAAATGCAGTGAAGTTATACCGTTAAGGCTTTATGTAGACTTCAGTGCGTTAAAGAAGGTTCATTAACTTAAACATTTTAAACTAATGATTTGAGGCATTTCGATATAGATTGCTAAATGTGTATATACAAGAAAATCGAAATTATACCTAAATATAAGATAACGGAATTATTCTAAATGCACTGCCGTAATGCCGTTAAGGCTTTATGTAGACTTCAGTTCGTTAAAGAAGGTTTATTAACTTAAATATGTTGAACTAATGATTTGGAGCATTTCGATATCGATTGCTAAATGTGTATATACAAGAAAATCGACTTTACACCTAAATATAAGATTACGGAATTCTTCCAAATGTACTGTCGTTATGCCGCCATGGCTTTATGTCAACTTCAATACGTTAAACAAGCTCTATTAAATTAAATATGTTAAACTAATGATTTGAAGCATTTTGATATCGACTACTAAATGTGTAAATGCAAGAAAATCGACTTTACACCTAAATATAAAATTATAACATTACGGAATTCTTTTAAATGCACAGCCGTTACACCGTTAAGGCTTTATGTAGACTTCAGTAAGCTAAAAAATGTTTATTAACTTAATATGTTAAACTAATGATTTGAAGCATTTAGATATCGATAGCTAAATATGTATATACAAGAAAATCGACTTCATACCTAAATATAAGATTATTGAATTCTTCTACATGCACTGCCGTTATGCCTCCACGGCTGTATGCCCACTTCAGATCGTTAAAGAAGGTTTATTAACTTAAATATGATAAACTAATGAGCTGAAGCTTTTCTATATCGATTGCTAAATGTGTATATACAAGAAAAACGATTTTATACTTAAATAAAAGATTACGGAATTCACCAAAACATACTGCCGTTATGCCGCTATGGCTTTATGTAAACTTAAGTAAGATAAAGAAGGTAAATTAACCTAAATATGCTTAACCTGTTATTTGAAGCATTTCGATATCGGTTGCTAAATGTGTATATACAACAAAATCTACTTTATACCTAAATATAAGATTACGGAATTCTTCTAAATGCACTGCCGTTATGCCGCCATGGTTTGTATCAACTTCAATACGTTAAAGAAGGTTAATTATTTTAAATATGTTAAACTAATGGTTTGAAGCATTTCGATATCGACTGCTAAATGTGTAAATACAACAAAATCGACTTTATACCTAAATATAAAGTTATAATATTACGGAGTTCTTCTAAATGCACTGCCGTTATGCCGTTAAGGCTTTATGTAGACCTCATTAAGCTAAAAAATGTTTATTTAACATATTAAGTTATGTTAAACTAATGATTTGCAGCATTTCGATATCGACTGCTAAATGTGTATATACAAAAAAATCGAATTTATACCTAAATATAAGCCGTTATGCCGCCATGGCTTTGTGTTAACTTCAGTGCGTTAAAGTAGGTTTGTTAACTTAAATATGTTAAACTATTGATTTGAAGCATTTTGTTGTTATGCCGCCATGGCTTTGTGTTAACTTCAGTGCGTTAAAGTAGGTTTGTTAACCTAAATATGTTAAACTTATGATTTGAAGATTTTCGAAATCGATTGCTAAATGCATATATACAAGAAAATCGACTTTATACCTAAATATAAGATTACGGAATTCTTCCAAATGTACTGTCGCTATGCCGCCCTGGCCTTTTATCAACTTCAATATGTTATAGAAGGATAATTAACTTAAATATGTTAAACTAATGATTTGAAGCATTTCGATATCGATTGCTAAATTTGTATATACAACAAAATCGATTTTATACCTAAATATAAGCTTACGGAATTCTTCTAAATGCACTGCCGTTATGCCGTTATGGCTTTATATCAACTTCAGTTAGTTAAAGAAGGTTTATTAACTTAAATATGTTAAACTAATGATTTGAAGCATTTCGATATCGATTGCTAAATGAGTATATACAAGAAAATCGACTTTATACCTAAATATAAGTTTACGGAATTCTTCAAATGCACTGCCGTTATACCGTTATGGCTTTATATCACCTTCAATACGTTAAAGAAGCTCTATTAACTTAAATATGTTAAACTAATGATTTGAAGATTTCGAAATCGATTGCTAAATGCATATATACAAGAAAATCGACTTTATACCAAAACTATAAGATTAGGGAAATTTCTTCTAAATGCACTGCCGTTATGCCGCCATGGCTTTGTGTTAACTTCGGTGTTAAAGTAGGTTTTTTAACTTAAATATGTCAAACTAATGATTTGAAGCATTTTGATATCGATTGCTAAATGAGTATATACAAGAAAATCGACTTTATACCTAAATATAAGATTACGGAATTCACCTACATGCATTGCCGTTATGCCGTTACGGCTTTATGTAACCTTCAGTAAGATAAAGAAGGTTAATTAACTTAAATATGTTAAACTAATGATTTGAAGCATTTTGATATCGATTGCTAAATGAGTATATACAAGAAAATCGACTTTATACCTAAATATAAGATTACGGAATTCTTCTAAATGCACTGCCGTTATGCAGTTATGGCTTTATGTTAACTTCTGTTCGTTAAAGAAGGTTTATTAACTTTAATATGTTAAACTAATGATTTGAAGCATTTCGATATCGATTGCTAAATGAGTGTATACAAGAAAATCGACCTTATACCTAAATATAAAATTACGGAATTCTTCCAAATGTACTGTCGTTATGCCGCGATGGCTTTATATCAACTTCAATATGGTAAAGAAGGTTAATTAACTTAAATATGTTAAACTAATGATTTGAGGCATTTCGATATCGATTGCTAAATGTGTATATACAAGAAAATCGACTTTATACCTAAATATAAGATTACGGAATTCTTCTAAATGCACTGCCGTTATACCGTTATGGCTTTATGTTAACTTCAGTGCGTTAAAGAAGCTTTATTAACTTAAATATGTTAAACTAATGATTTGAAGATTTCCGAAATCGATTGCTAAATGCATATACACAACAAAATCGACTTTATACCTATATATAAGATTACGTAATTCTTCCAAATGCACTGCCGTTATGCCGTTATGGCTTTAAGTTAACTTCAGTTCGTTTAAGAAGGTTTATTAATTTAGATATGTTACACTAGTTATTTGAAGCATTTCGATATCGATTGCTTAATGCATATATACAAGAAAATCGACTTTATACCTACATATAAGATTACGGAATGCTTCTAAATGCACTGCCGTTATGCCGTTATGGCTTTATGTTGACTTCAGTTCGTTTAAGAAGGTTTATTAACTAAGATATGTTACACTAGTTATTTGAAGCATTTCGAAATCGATTGCTTAACGCATATATACAAGAAAATCGACTTTATACCTAAATATAAGCTTACGGAATTCTTCTAAATGCACTGCCGTTATGCCGCCATGGCTTTATGTTGACTTCAGTGCGTTAAAGAAGCTTTATTAACTTAAATATGTTAAACCAGTTATTTGAAGCATTTCGATATCGTTTGCTTTATGCATATATATACAAGAAAATCGACTTTATACCTAAATATATGATAATGGAATTCTTCTACATGCACTGCCGTTATGCCGCCATGGCTTTGTGTTAACTTCAGTAAAATAAAGAGGGTTAATTAGCTTAAATATGTCAAACTAATGATTTGAAGATTTTCGAAATCGATGGCTAAATGCGTATACACAACAAAATCGACTTTATACCTAAATGTTAGATTACGGAATTCTTCCAAATGCACTGCCGTTATGCCGTTATGGCTTTATGTTAACTTCAGTTCGTTTAAGAAGGTTTATTAACTTAGATATGTTTCACTAGTTATTTGAAGCATTTCGAAATCGATTGCTTAATGCATATATACAAGAAAATCGACTTTCTACCTAAATATAAGATTACGGAATTCTTCTAAATGCACTGCCGTTATGGCTTTATGTTAACTTCAGTTCGTTTAAGAAGGTTTATTAACTAAGATATGTTACACTCGTTATTTGAAGCATTTCGAAATCGATTGCTTAATGCATATATACAAGAAAATCGACTTTATACTTAAATATAAGCTTACGGAATTCTTCTAAATGCACTGCCATTATGCCGCCATGGCTTTATGTTAACTTCAGTGCGTTAGAGAAGCTTTATTAACTTAATTATGTTAAACTAGTTATTTGAAGCATTTCGATATCTATTGGTTAATGCGTATATACAAGAAAATCGACTTTATACCTAAATATAAGAGTACGGAACTCTTCCAAATGTACTGTCGTAATGCCACCATGGCTTTATATCAATTTAAATACGATAAAAAAGGTTAGTTAACTTAAATATGTTAAACTAATGATTTGAAGCATTTAGATATCGATTGCTAAATGTGTATATACAACAAAATCGTCTTTATACCTAAATATAAGCTTACGGAATTTTTCTAAATGCACTGCCGTTATGCCGTCATGGTTTGTATCAACTTCAATACGTTAAAGAAGGTTAATTATTTTAAAATTGTAAACCAATGGTTTGAAGCATTTCGATATCGACTGCTAAATGTGTAAATACAACAAAATCGACTTTATACCTAAATATAAAATTATAACATTACGGAGTTTTTCTAAATGCACTGCCGTTATGCCGTTAAGGCTTTATGTAGACCTCATTAAGCTAAAAAATGTTTATTAACTTAATATGTTGAACTAATGATTTGCAGCATTTCGATATCGATTGCTAAATGTGTATATACAAAAAAATCGAATTTATACCTAAATACAAGCCGTTATGCCGCCATGGCTTTGTGTTAACTTCAGTGCGTTAAAGTAGGTTTGTTAACTTAAATATGTTAAACTAATGATTTAAAGCATTCTGTTGTTATGCCGCCATGGCTTTGTGTTAAGTTCAGTGCGTTAAAGTAGGTTTGTTAACCTAAATATGTTAAACTAATGATTTGAAGATTTTGAAATCGATTGCTAAATGCATATATACAAGAAAATCGACTTTATACCTATATATAAGATTACGGAATTCTTCCAAATGTACTGTCGCTATGCGGCCATGTCCTTTTATCAACTTCAATATGTTATAGAAGGATAATTAACTTAAATATGTTAAACTAATGATTTGAAGCATTTCGATATCGATTGCTAAATTTGTATATACAACAAAATCGACTTTATACCTAAATATAAGCTTACGGAATTCTTCTAAATGCACTGCCGTTATGCCACCATGGCTTTATGTTAACTTCAGTGCGTTAAAGAAGCTTTATTAACTTAAATATGTTAAACTAATGATTTGAAGATTTTCGAAATCGATCGCTTAATGCATATATACAACAAAATCGACTTTATACCTAAATATAAGATTACGGAATTCTTCAAATGCACTGCCGTTATACCGTTAAGGCTTTATATCAACTTCAGTTAGTTAAAGAAGGTTTATTAACTTAAACATGTTAAACTAATGATTTGAAGATTTTCGAAATCGATCGCTTAATGCATATATACAACAAAATCGACTTTATACCTAAATATAAGATTACGGAATTCTTCAAATGCACTGCCGTTATACCGTTATGGCTTTATATCACCTTCAATACGTTAAATAAGCTCTATTAACTTAAATATGTTAAACTAATGATTTGAAGATTTTCAAAATCGATTGCTAAATGCATATATACAACAAAATCGACTAAATACCTAACTATAAGATTACGGATTTCTTCTGCATGCACTGCCGTTATGCCGCCATGGCTTTGTGTTATCTTCGGTTTAAAGTAGGTTTTTTAACTTAAATATGTCAAACTAATGATTTGAAGCATTTCGATATCGATTGCTAAATGAGTATATACAAGAAAATCGACTTTATACCTAAATATAAGATTACGGAATTCACCTACATGCATTGCCGTTATGCCGTTACGGCTTTATGTAACCTTCAGTTCGTTAAAGAAGGTTTATTAACTTAAATATGTTAAACTAGTTATTTGAAGCATTTCGATATCGATTGCTTAATGCATATATACAAGAAAATCGACTTTATACCTAAATATAAGATTACGGAATTCTTCTAAATGCACTGCCGTTATGCCGCCATGGCTTTATGTTAACTTCAGTGCGTTAAAGAAGCTTTATTAACTTAAATATGTTAAACTAATGATTTGAAGATTTCGAAATCGATTGCTAAATGCATATACACAACAAAATCGACTTTATACCTAAATATAGATTACGGAATTCTTCCAAATGCACTGCCGTTATGCCGTTATGGCTTTATGTTAACTTCAGTTCGTTTAAGAAGGTTTATTAACTTAGATATGTTCACTAGTTATTTGAAGCATTTCGAAATCGATTGCTTAATGCATATATACAAGAAAATCGACTTTATACCTAAATATAAGATTACGGAATTCTTCTAAATGCACTGCCGTTATGCCGTTATGGCTTTATGTTAACTTCAGTTCGTTTAAGAAGGTTTATTAACTAAGATATGTTACACCCGTTATTTGAAGCATTTCGAAATCGATTGCTTAATGCATATATACAAGAAAATCGACTTTATACTTAAATATAAGCTTACGGAATTCTTCTAAATGCACTGCCATTATGCCGCCATGGCTTTATGTTAACTTCAGTGCGTTAGAGAAGCTTTATTAACTTAATTATGTTAAACTAGTTATTTGAAGCATTTCGATATCTATTGGTTAATGCGTATATACAAGAAAATCGACTTTATACCTAAATATACGAGTACGGAACTCTTCCAAATGTACTGTCGTAATGCCACCATGGCTTTATATCAATTTAAATACGATAAAAAAGGTTAGTTAACTTAAATATGTTAAACTAATGATTTGAAGCATTTAGATATCGATTGCTAAATGTGTATATACAAGAAAATCGTCTTTATACCTAAATATAAGCTTACGGAATTTTTCTAAATGCACTGCCGTTATGCCGTCATGGTTTGTATCAACTTCAATACGATAAAGAAGGTTAATTATTTTAAAATTGTAAACCAATGGTTTGAAGCATTTCGATATCGACTGCTAAATGTGTAAATACAACAAAATCGACTTTATACCTAAATATAAAATTATAACATTACGGAGTTCTTCTAAATGCACTGCCGTTATGCCGTTAAGGCTTTATGTAGACCTCATTAAGCTAAAAAATGTTTATTAACTTAATATGTTGAACTAATGATTTGCAGCATTTCGATATCGATTGCTAAATGTGTATATACAAAAAAATCGAATTTATACCTAAATATAAGCCGTTATGCCGCCATGGCTTTGTGTTAACTTCAGTGCGTTAAAGTAGGTTTGTTAACTTAAATATGTTAAACTAATGATTTAAAGAATTCTGTTGTTATGCCGCCATGGCTTTGTGTTAAGTTCAGTGCGTTAAAGTAGGTTTGTTAACCTAAATATGTTAAACTAATGATTTGAAGATTTTGAAATCGATTGCTAAATGCATATATACAAGAAAATCGACTTTATACCTAAATATAAGATTACGGAATTCTTCCAAATGTACTGTCGCTATGCGGCCATGTCCTTTTATCAACTTCAATATGTTATAGAAGGATAATTAACTTAAATATGTTAAACTAATGATTTGAAGCATTTCGATATCGATTGCTAAATTTGTATATACAACAAAATCGACTTTATACCTAAATATAAGCTTACGGAATTCTTCTAAATGCACTGCCGTTATGCCACCATGGCTTTATGTTAACTTCAGTGCGTTAAAGAAGCTTTATTAACTTAAATATGTTAAACTAATGATTTGAAGATTTTCGAAATCGATCGCTTAATGCATATATACAACAAAATCGACTTTATACCTAAATATAAGATTACGGAATTCTTCAAATGCACTGCCGTTATACCGTTAAGGCTTTATATCAACTTCAGTTAGTTAAAGAAGGTTTATTAACTTAAACATGTTAAACTAATGATTTGAAGATTTTCGAAATCGATCGCTTAATGCATATATACAACAAAATCGACTTTATACCTAAATATAAGATTACGGAATTCTTCAAATGCACTGCCGTTATACCGTTATGGCTTTATATCACCTTCAATACGTTAAATAAGCTCTATTAACTTAAATATGTTAAACTAATGATTTGAAGATTTTCAAAATCGATTGCTAAATGCATATATACAACAAAATCGACTAAATACCTAACTATAAGATTACGGATTTCTTCTGCATGCACTGCCGTTATGCCGCCATGGCTTGGTGTTATCTTCGGTTTAAAGTAGGTTTTTTAACTTAAATATGTCAAACTAATGATTTGAAGCATTTCGATATCGATTGCTAAATGAGTATATAACGGGTGATTTTTTAAGAGCTTGATAATTTTTTAAAAAAAAAAAAAACGCATAAAATTTGAAGATAATTTCATTTAAATGTTGACCGCGGCTGCGTCTTAGGTGGTCCATTCGGAAAGTCCAATTTTGGGCACCTTTTTCAAGCATTTCGGCCGGAATAGCCCGAATTTCTTCGGAAATGTTGTCTTCCAAAGCTGGAATAGTTGCTGGCTTATTTCTGTAGACTTTAGACTTGACGTAGCCCCACAAAAAATAGTCTAAAGGCGTTAAATCGCATGATCTTGGTGGCCAACTTACGGGTCCATTTCTTGAGATGAATTGTTGTCCGAAGTTTTCCCTCAAAATGGCCATAGAATCGCGAGCTGTGTGGCATGTAGCGCCATCTTGTTGAAACCACATGTCAACCAAGTTCAGTTCTTCCATTTTTGGCAACAAAAAGTTTGTTAGCATCGAACGATAGCGATCGCCATTCACCGTAACGTTGCGTCCAACAGCATCTTTGAAAAAATACGGTCCAATGATTCCACCAGCGTACAAACCACACCAAACAGTGCATTTTTCGGGATGCATGGGCAGTTCTTGAACGGCTTCTGGTTGCTCTTCACCCCAAATGCGGCAATTTTGCTTATTTACGTAGCCATTCAACCAGAAATGAGCCTCATCGCTCAGCGGACACGGACGCGAAACACATTTCGAACCGAACACTGATTTTGGTAATAAAATTCAATGATTTGCAAGCGTTGCTCGTTAGTAAGTCTATTCATGATGAAATGTCAAAGCATACTGAGCATCTTTCTCTTTGACACCATGTCTGACATCCCACGTGATCTGTCAAATACTACTGCATGAAAATCCTAACCTCAAAAAAATCACCCGTTACAAGAAAATCGACTTTATACCTAAATATAAGATTACGGAATTCACCTACATGCATTGCCGTTATGCCGTTATGGCTTTATGTAACCTTCAGTAAGATAAAGAAGGTTTATTAACATAAATTTGTTAAACTAATGATTTGAGGCATTTCGATATCTATTGCTAAATGTGTATATACAAGAAAATCGACTTAATATCTAAATATAAGATTACGGAATTCTTCCAAATGTACTGTCGTTATGTCGCCATGGCCTTATATCACCTTCAATACGTTAAAGAAGCTTTATTAACTTAAATATGTTAAACTAATGATTTGAAGATTTTCGAAATCGATTGCCAAATGCATATATACAACAAAATCGACTTTATACCTAAATATAAGATTACGGGTTTCTTCTACATGCACTGCCGTTATGCCGCCTTGGCTTTGTGTTAACTTCGGTGCGTTAAAGTAGGTTTGTTACCTTAAATATGTCAAAATAATGATTTGAAGCATTTCGATATCGATTGCTAAATGAGTATATACAAGAAAATCGACTTCATACCTAAATATAAGATTACGAAATTCTTCTACATGCATTGCCGTTATGCCGTTAAGGCGTTTGCAGAATTCAGTAAGATAAAGAGGGTTAATTAACTTAAATATGTTAAACTAATGATTTGAGGCATTTTGATATCGATTGCTAAATGTGTATATACAAGAAAATCGACTTTATACCTAAATATAAGATTACGGAATTCTTCTAAATGCACTGCCGTTATGCAGTTATGGCTTTATGTTAACTTCTGTTCGTTAAAGAGGGTTTATTATTTTAAATATGTTAAACTAATGATTTGAAGCATTTCGATATCGATTGCTAAATGAGTGTATACAAGAAAATCGATTTTATACATAAATATAAGTTTACGGAAATCTTCCAAATGCACTGCCGTTATACCGTTACGGCTTTATGTTAACTTCAGTTAGTTAAAGAAGGTTTATTAACTTAAATATGTTAAACCAGTTATTTGAAGCATTTCGATATCGATGGCTTAATGCATATATACAAGAAAATCGACTTTATACCTAAATATAAGAGTACGGAACTCTTCCAAACGTACTGTCGTAATGCCACCATTGCTTTGTATCAATTTAAATACGTTAAGAAAGGTTAATTAACTTACATATGTTAAACTAATGATTTGAAGCATTTAGATATCGATTGCTAAATGTGTATATACAACAAAATCGTCTTTATACCTAAATATAAGCTTACGGAATTCTTCTAAATGCACTGCCGTTATGCCGCCATGGCTTTATGTTAACTTCAGTGCGTTAAAGAAGCTTTATTAACTTAAATATGTTAAACCAGTTCTTTGAAGCATTTCGAAATCGATTGCTTAATGCATATATACAAGAAAATCGACTTTATACTTAAATATAAGCTTACGGAATTCTTCTAAATGCACTGCCGTTATGCCGCCATGGCTTTATGTTAACTTCAGTGCGTTAAAGAAGCTTTATTAATTTAAATATGTTAAACCAGTTATTTGAAGCATTTCGATATCGATTGCTTAATGCATATATACAAGAAAATCGACTTTATACCTAAATATAAGAGTACGGAGCTCTTCCAAATGTACTGTCGTAATGCCACCATGGCTTTATATCAATTTAAATACGTTAAAAAAGGTTAATTAACTTACATATGTTAAACTAATGATTTGAAGCATTTAGATATCGATTGCTAAATGTGTATATACCACAAAATCATCTTTATACCTAAATATATGATAACGGAATTCTTCCACATGCACTGCCGTTATGCCGCCATGGCTTTGTGTTAACTTCAGTAAAATAAATAGGTTTAATTAGCTTAAATATGTTAAACTAATGATTTGAAGATTTTCGAAATCGATTGCTAAATGCATATACACAACAAAATCGACTTTATACCTAAATGTTAGATTACGGAATTCTTCCAAATGCACTGCTGTTATGCCGTTATGGCTTTATGTTAACTTCAGTTCGTTTAAGAAGGTTTATTAACTTAGATATGTTACACTAGTTATTTGAAGCATTTCGGAATCGATTAATTAATGCATATATACAAGAAAATCTTATTTCTACCTAAATATAAGACTACGGAATTCTTCTAAATGCACTGCCGTTATGGCTTTATGTTAACTTCAGTTCATTTAAGAAGGTTTATTAACTAAGATATGTTACACTCGTTATTTGAAGCATTTCGAAATCGATTGCTTAATGCATATATACAAGAAAATCGACTTTATACCTAAATATAAGCTTACGGAATTCTTCTAAATGCACTGTCGTTATGCCGCCATGGCTTTATGTTAACTTCTGTTCGTTAAAGAAGGTTTATTAACTTAAATATGTTAAACTAATGATTTGAAGATTTTCGAAATCGATTGCTAAATGCATATACACAACAAAATCGACTTTATACCTAAATATAAGATTACGGAATTCTTCCAAATGCACTGCCGTTATGGCTTTATGTTAACTTAAGTTCGTTTAAGAAGGTTTATTAACTTAGATATGTTGAACTAATGATTTGAGGCATTTCGATATCGATTGCTAAATGCGTATATACAAGAAAATCGACTTTATACCTAAACATAAGATTACGGAATTCTTCTAAATGCACTGCCGTTATGCAGTTATGGCTTTATTTTAACTTCCGTTCGTTAAAGAAGGTTTATTAACTTAAAAATGTTAAACTAATGATTTGAAGATTTTCGAAATCGATTGGTAAATGCATATATACAAAAAAATCTTATTTATACCTAAATATAAGATTAAGGATTTCTTCCAAATGTACTGTCGTTATGCCGCTATGGCTTTATATCACCTCAATACGTCAAAGAGGGTTAATTAACTTAACTTGTTAAACTAATGATTTGAAGCATTTTGATATCGATTGCTTAATGCGTATATACAACAATATCGACTTTATACCTAAATACAAGATTACGGAATTCTTCCAAATGAACTGCCGTTATACCGTTATGGCTTTATGTTAATTTCGGTTTGTTAAAGAAGGTTTATTAACTTAGATATGTTACACCAGTTATTAGAAGCATTTCGAAATCGATTGCTTAATGCATATATACAAAAAAATCGACTTTATACCTAAATATAAGATTACGGAATTCTTCCAAATGTACTGTCGTTATGCCGCCATGGCTTTATATCAACTTCAATACGTTAAAGAAGGTTAATTAACTTAAATATGTTAAACTTATGATTTGAGGCATTTCGATATCGATTGCTAAATGTGTATATACAACAAAATCGACTTTATACCTAAATATAAGCTTACGAAATTCTCCCAAATGCACTGTCATTGTACCGTTATGGCTTTATGTAAACTTCAGTATGATAAAGAAGATTAATTAACGTAAATATGTTAAACTAATGATTTGAAGCATTTCGATATCGATTTTTAAATGCGTATATACAAGAAAATCGACTTTATACCTAAATATAAGATAACGGAATTATTCTAAATGCACTGCCGTCATGCCGTCATGGATTTATGCCAACTTCAGTTCGTTAAAGAAGGTTTTTTAAATTAAATATGTTAAACTAATGATTTGAAGCATTTCGATATCGATTGCTAAATGAGTATATACAAGAAAATCGACTTTATACCTAAATATAAGATTACGGAATTCTTCCAAATGCAGTGCCGTTACGCCGTTAAGGCTTTTGTAGACTTTAGTAAGATAAAGAGGGTTAATTAGCTTATATATGTTAAACTAATGATTTGAAGCATTTCGATATCGATTGCTAAATGTGTATATACAACAAAATCGACTTTATACCTAAATATACGATAACGGAATTATGCCGTTAAGGCTTTTGTAGACTTCAGTAAGATAAAGAGGGCTTATTAACTTAAATATGTTAAACTAATGATTTGAGGCATTTCGATATCGATTGATAAATGTGTATATACAAGCAAATCGACTTTATACCTAAATATAAGATTACGGAATTCTTCTAAACGTTATGCCGTTATGGCTTTATGTTAACTTCTGTTCGTTAAAGAAGGTTAATTAACTTAAATATGTTAAACTAATGATTTGAAGCATTTCGATATCGATTGCTAAATGTGCATATACAAAAAAATCGAATTTATACCTAAATATAAGATTACGGAATTCTTCTAAACGTTATGCCGTTATGGCTTTTATTAACTTCTGTTCGTTAAAGAAGGTTAATTAACTAAAATATGTTAAACTAATGATTTGAAGCATTTCGATATCGATTGCTAAATGCGTATATACAAGAAAATCGACTTTATACCTAAACATAAGATTACGGAATTCTTCTAAATGCACTGCCGTTATGCAGTTATGGCTTTATGTTAACTTCTGTTCGTTAAAGAAGGTTTATTAACTTAAAAATGTTAAACTAATGATTTGAAGATTTTTGAAATCGATTGCTAAATGCATATATACAAAAAAATCTTATTTATACCTAAATATAAGATTAAGGATTTCTTCCAAATGTACTGTCGTTATGCCGCTATGGCTTTATATCACCTCAATACGTCAAAGAAGGTTAATTAACTTAACTTGTTAAACTAATGATTTGAAGCATTTTGATATCGATTGCTAAATGCGTATATACAACAATATCGATTTTATACCTAAATAAAAGATTACGGAATTCTTCCAAATGAACTGCCGTTATACCGTTATGGCTTTATGTTAACTTCTGTTCGTTAAAGAAGGTTTATTATTTTATATATGTTAAACTAATGATTTGAAGCATTTCGATATCGGTTGCTTAATGCATATATATTTACAAGAATATCGACTTTATACCTAAATATAAGATTACGGAATTCTTCCAAATGTACTGTCGTTATGCCGCCATGGCGTTATATCAACTTCAATACGTTAAAGAAGGTTAATTAACTTAAATATGTTAAACTTATGATTTGAGGCATTTCGATATCGATTGCTTAATGTGTATTAACAACAAAGTCGACTTTATACCTAAATATAAGCTTACGAAATTCTCCCAAATGCACTGTCGTTGTACCGTTATGGCTTTATGTAAACTTCAGTAAGATAAAGAAGGTTAATTAACTTAAATATGTTAAACTAATGATTTGAAGCATTTCGATATCGATTGCTGAATGCGTATATACAAGAAAATCGACTTTATACCTAAATATAAGATTACGGAATTACTCTAAATGCAGTGCCGTTATGCCGCCATGGACTTATGCCAACTTCAGTTCGTTAAAGAAGGTTAATTAACTTAATTATGTTAAACTAATGATTTGAGGCATTTCGATATCGATTGCTAAATGAGTATATACAAGAAAATCGACTTTCTACCTAAATATAAGATTACGGAATTCTTCCAAATGCACTGCCGTTATGCCGTTAAGGCTTTTGTAGGCTTTAGTAAGATAAAGAGGGTTAATTAACTTAAATATGTTAAACAAATGATTTGAAGCATTTCGATATCGATTGCCAAATGCATATATGCAAGAAAATCGACTTTATACCTAAATATAAGATTACGGAATAATTCTGAATGCACTGGCGTTATGCCGCCATGGATTTATGCCAACTTCAGTTCGGTAAAGATGGTTTATTAACTTAAATATGTTAAGCTAATGATTTGAAGCATTTTGATATCGATTGCTAAATGCGTGTATACAATAATATCGATTTTATACCTAAATAAAAGATTACGGAATTCTTCCAAATGAACTGCCGTTATACCGTTATGGCTTTATGTTAACTTCTGTTCGTTAAAGAAGGTTAATTAACTTAAATATGTTAAACTAATGATTTTAGGCATTTCGGTATCGATAGCTAAATGAGTATATACAAGAAAATCGACTTTATACTTAAATATAAGATTATGGAATTCTTCCAAATGCACTGCCGTTATACCGCCATGGATTTATGCCAACTTCAGTTCGTTAAAGAAGGTTTATTAACTTAAATATGTAAAACTAATGATTTGAAGCATGTCGATATCGATAGCTAAATGAGTATATACAAGAAAATCGACTTTATACCTTAATATAAGATTACGGAATTCTTCCAAATGCACTGCCGTTATGCCGTTAAGGCTTTTGTAGACTTTAATAAGATAAAGAGGGTTAATTAACTTAAATATGTTAAACAAATGATTTGAAGCATTTCGATATCGATTGCCAAATGCATATATGCAAGAAAATCGACTTTATACCTAAATATAAGATTACGGAATAATTCTGAATGCACTGGCGTTATGCCGCCATGGATTTATGCCAACTTCAGTTCGGTAAAGATGGTTTATTAACTTAAATATGTTAAACTAATGATTTGAAGCATTTCGATATCGATTGCTGAATGAGTATATACAAGAAAATCGACTTTATACCTAAATATAAGATTATGGAATTCTTCCAAATGCACTGCCGTTATACCGTTATGGATTTATGCCAACTTAAGTTCGTTAAAGAAGGTTAATTAACTTAAATATGTTAAACTAATGATTTGAAGCATTTCGATATCGATTGCTGTATGCGTATATACAAGAAAATCGACTTTATACCTAAATATAAGATTACGGAATTCTTCCAAATGCACTGCCGTTATGCCGTTAAGGCTTTTGTAGACTTTAATAAGATAAAGAGGGTTAATTAACTTTAATATGTTAAACTAATGATTTGAAGCATTTCGATATCGATTGCTAAATGAGTATATACAAGAAAATCGACTTTATACCTAAATATAAGATTACGGAATTATTCTAAATGCACTGCCGTTATGCCGCCATGGATTTATGCCAACTTCAGTTCGCTAAAGAAGGTCTATTAACTAAAAAATGTTAAACTAATGGGTTGAAGCATCTCGATATCAATTGCTAAATGTGCATATACAACAAAATCGACTTTATACGTAAACATAAGATTACGGAATTCTTCCAAATGCGCTGCCGTTATACCGTTATGGCTTTATGTTAACTTCAGTTCGTTAAAGAAGGTTTATTAACTTAGATATGTTACACCAGTTATTTGAAGCATTTCGAAATCGATTGCTTAATGCATATATACAAGAAAATCGACTTTATACCTAAATATAAGAGTACGGAATTCTTCCAAATGTACTGTCGTTATGCCGCCATGGCTTTATATCAACTTCAAAATGTTAAAGAAGGTTAATTAACTTAAATATGTTAAACTTATGATTTGAGGAATTTCGATATCGATTACTAAATGTGTATATACAACAAAATCGACTTTATACCTAAATATAAGATTACGAAATTCTCCCAAAGGCACTGCCGTTATACCGTTATGGCTTTATGTAAACTTCAGTAAGATAAAGAAGGTTAATTAACTTAAATATGTTAAACTAATGATTTGAAGCATTTCGATATCGATTGCTGAATGCGTATATACAAGAAAATCGACTTTATACCTAAATATAAGATTACGGAATTACTCGAAATGCAGTGCCGTTATGCCGCCATGGACTTATGCCAACTTCAGTTCGTTAAAGAAGGTTAATTAACTTAATTATGTTAAACTAATGATTTGAGGCATTTCGATATCGATTGCTAAATGAGTATATACAAGAAAATCGACTTTCTACCTAAATATAAGATTACGGAATTCTTCCAAATGCACTGCCGTTATGCCGTTAAGGCTTTTGTAGGCTTTAGTAAGATAAAGAGGGTTAATTAGCTTAAATATGCTAAACTAATGATTGGAAGCATTTCGATATCGAATGTTAAATGTGTATATACAACAAAATCGACTTTATACCTAAATATAAGATTACGGAATAATTCTGAATGCACTGCCGTTATGCCGCCATGGATTTATGCCAACTTCAGTTCGGTAAAGATGGTTTATTAACTTAAATATGTTAAACTAATGACTTGAAGCATTTCGATATCGATTGCTGAATGAGTATATACAAGAAAATCGACTTTATACCTAAATATAAGATTATGGAATTCTTCCAAATGCACTGCCGTTATACCGTTATGGATTTATGCCAACTTCAGTTCGTTAAAGAAGGTTAATTAACTTAAATATGTTAAACTAATGATTTGAAGCATTTCGATATCGATTGCTGAATGCGTATAAACAAGAAAATCGACTTTATACCTAAATATAAGATTACGGAATTCTTCCAAATGCACTGCCGTTATGCCGTTAAGGCTTTTGTAGACTTTAATAAGATAAAGAGGGTTAATTAACTTAAATATGTTAAACTAAAGATTTGAAGCATTTCGATATCGATTGCTAAATGAGTATATACAAGAAAATCGACTTTATACCTAAATATAAGATAACGGAATTATTCTAAATGCACTGCCGTTATGCCGCCATGGATTTATGCCAACTTCAGTACGCTAAAGAAGGTCTATTAACTAAAAAGTGTTAAACTAATGGGTTGAAGCATCTCGATATCGATTGCTAAATGTGTATATACAACAAAATCGACTTTATACCTAAACATAAGATTACGGAATTCTTCCAAATGCGCTGCCGTTTTACCGTTATGGCTTTATGTTAACTTCAGTTCGTTAAAGAAGGTTTATTAACTTAGATATGTTACACCAGTTATTTGAAGCATTTCGAAATCGATTGCTTAATGCATATATTCAAGAAAATCGACTTTATACCTAAATATAAGAGTACGGAATATTTCCAAATGTACTGTCGTTATGCCGCCATGGCTTTATATCAACTTCAATATGTTAAAGAAGGTTAACTAATTTAAATATGTTAAACTAATGATTTGAGGAATTTCGATATCGAATACTAAATGTGTATATACAACAAAATCGACTTTATACATAAATATAATATTACGAAATTCTCCCAAAGGCACTGCCGTTATACCGTTATGGCTTTATGTAAACTTCAGTAAGATAAAGAAGGTTAATTAACTTAAATATGTTAAACTAATGATTTGAAGCATTTCGATATCGATTGCTGAATGCGTATATACAAGAAAATCGACTTTATACCTAAATATAAGATTACGGAATTACTCGAAATGCAGTGCCGTTATGCCGCCATGGACTTATGCCAACTTCAGTTCGTTAAAGAAGGTTAATTAACTTAATTATGTTAAACTAATGATTTGAGGCATTTCGATATCGATTGCTAAATGAGTATATACAAGAAAATCGACTTTCTACCTAAATATAAGATTACGGAATTCTTCCAAATGCACTGCCGTTATGCCGTTAAGGCTTTTGTAGGCTTTAGTAAGATAAAGAGGGTTAATTAGCTTAAATATGCTAAACTAATGATTGGAAGCATTTCGATATCGAATGTTAAATGTGTATATACAACAAAATCGACTTTATACCTAAATATAAGATTACGGAATAATTCTGAATGCACTGCCGTTATGCCGCCCAGGATTTATGCCAACTTCAGTTCGGTAAAGATGGTTTATTAACTTAAATATGTTAAACTAATGACTTGAAGCATTTCGATATCGATTGCTGAATGAGTATATACAAGAAAATCGACTTTATACCTAAATATAAGATTATGGAATTCTTCCAAATGCACTGCCGTTATACCGTTATAGATTTATGCCAACTTCAGTTCGTTAAAGAAGGTTAATTAACTTAAATATGTTAAACTAATGATTTGAAGCATTTCGATATCGATTGCTGAATGCGTATAAACAAGAAAATCGACTTTATACCTAAATATAAGATTACGGAATTCTTCCAAATGCACTGCCGTTATGCCGTTAAGGCTTTTGTAGACTTTAATAAGATAAAGAGGGTTAATTAACTTAAATATGTTAAACTAAAGATTTGAAGCATTTCGATATCGATTGCTAAATGAGTATATACAAGAAAATCGACTTTATACCTAAATATAAGATAACGGAATTATTCTAAATGCACTGCCGTTATGCCGCCATGGATTTATGCCAACTTCAGTTCGCTAAAGAAGGTCTATTAACTAAAAAGTGTTAAACTAATGGGTTGAAGCATCTCGATATCGATTGCTAAGTGTGTATATACAACAAAATCGACTTTATACCTAAACATAAGATTACGGAATTCTTCCAAATGCGCTGCCGTTTTACCGTTATGGCTTTATGTTAACTTCAGTTCGTTAAAGAAGGTTTATTAACTTAGATATGTTACACCAGTTATTTGAAGCATTTCGAAATCGATTGCTTAATGCATATATACAAGAAAATCGACTTTATACCTAAATATAAGATTACGGAATTACTCTAAATGCAGTGCCGTTATGACGCCATGGATTTATGCCAACTTCCGTTCGTTAAAAAAGGTTTATTAACTTAGATATGTTAAACTAATGATTTGAGGCATTTCGATATCGATTGCTAAATGAGTATAAACAAGAAAATCGACTTTCTACCCAAATATAAGATTACGGAATTCTTCCAAATGCACTGCCGTTATGCCGTTAAGGCTTTTGTAGACTTTAGTAAGATAAAGAGGGTTAATAAGCTTAAATATGCTAAACTAATGATTTGAAGCATTTCGATATCGAATGTTAAATGTGTATATACAACAAAATCGACTTTATACGTAAATATAATATTACGAAATTCTCCCAAATGCACTGCCGTTATACCGTTATGGCTTTATGTAAACTTCAGTAAGATAAAGAAGGTTAATTAACTTAAATATGTTAAACTAATGATTTGAAGCATTTCGATATCGATTGCTGAATGCGCATATACAAGAAAATCGACTTTATACCTAAATATAAGATTACGGAATTACTCTAAATGCAGTGCCGTTATGCCGCCATGGATTTATGCCAACTTCAGTTCGTTAAAGAAGGTTAATTAACTTAAATATGTTAAACTAATGATTTGAGGCATTTCGATATCGATTGCTAAATGAGTATAAACAAGAAAATCGACTTTCTACCCAAATATAAGATTACGGAATTCTTCCAAATGCACTGCCGTTATGCCGTTAAGGCTTTTGTAGACTTTAGTAAGATAAAGAGGGTTAATAAGCTTAAATATGCTAAACTAATGATTTGAAGCATTTCGATATCGAATGTTAAATGTGTATATACAACAAAATCGACCTTATACCTAAATATAAGATTACGTAATTCTTCTAAATACTTTGCCGTTATGCTGTTAAGGCTTTTGTAGACTTCAGTAAGATAAAGAGGGTTAATTAACTTAAATATGTTAAACTAATAATTTGAAGCATTTCGATATCGATTGCTAAAAGAGTATATACAAGAAAATCGACTTTACACCTAAATATAAGATTACGGAATTCCCCTAAATGCAATGCCGTTATACCGTTAAGGCTTTGTGTAGACTTCAGTAAGCCAAAAAAAATTTATTAACTTAAATATGTTAAACTAATGATTTGAAGCATTTCGATATCGATTGCTTACTGTGTAAATTTACGAAAATCGACTTTATACCTAAATATAAGATTACGGAATTATTCTAAATGCACTGCCGTTATGACGCCATGGATTTATGCCAACTTCCGTTCGTTAAAAAAGGTTTATTAACTTAGATATGTTAAACTAATGATTTGAAGCTTTTTGATATCGATTGCTAAATGAGTATATACAAGAAAATCGACTTTACACCCAAATATAAGATTACGAAATTCTCCTAAATGCACTGCCGTTATACCGTTAAGGCTTTGTGTAGACTTCAGTAAGCTAAAAAAGTTTATTAACTTAAATATGTTAAACTAATGATTTGAAGCATTTTGATATCGATTGCTAAATGAGTATATACAAGAAAATCGACTTTACACCTAAATATAAGATTACGGAATTCTCCTAAATGCACTGCCGTTATACCGTTAAGGCTTTATGTTAACTTCAGTAAGATAAAGAAGGTTTATTAACTTAAATATGTTAAACTAATGATTTGAAGCATTTCGATATCGATTGCTAAATGCGTATATACAAGAAAATCGACATTATACCAAAATATAATATTACGGAATTACTCTAAATGCACGGCATAACGGCAGCGCATTTGGAAGAATTCCGTAATCTCATATTTAGGTATAAATTCGATTTTGTTGTATATACACATTTAGCAATCGATATCGAAATGCTTCAAATCATTAGTTTAACATATTTAAGTAAATAAAGCTTTTTTAACGCACTGAAGTTAACATAAAGCCGTGGCGACATAACAGCAGTGCATGTAGAAGAATTCCGTAATCTTATATTTAGGTATAAATTCGATTTTCTTGTGTACACACATTTAGCAATCGATATCGAAATGCTTCAAATCATTAGTTTAATATGTTCAAATTATTTAACCTTCTTTAACGTATTGAAGTTGATATAAAGCCATGGCGGCATAACGACAGTACATTTGGAAGAATTCCGTAGTCTTATATTTAGGTATAAAGTCGAATTTCTGGTATA
>JAPZAG010000422.1:0-52605 GCA_027475135.1 Bactrocera correcta | reverse complement strand
TTGCAAAGTCATTATAAAATCTATTGGAATACAATTACAAGAAGAACTTGATCACGCAACAAGAAATGCCACAGCCATCCTTTTTGCATGATCAGCATTATAATACTATAAGAACTAAAATTAAGAGATAAATAGGGCAGTTATGAGTTGGCAGTCTTGAGTTACAAGCGAGAGTTATGAGTTATAAGTCATAAATGAGAGTTATAAGATATAAGTGATAGTTATAAGTTACTTTAAAAAAAAAACCAATAAAGAAAATTAAAAATTAATTTGTTTACATGAAATTTTTTTTTTTTTTTTTGTTAAAATTTGTGTGTTTGGATACACAAGGGTAAGCGAAAATAAGACCTTTTTTCTTAGATATGTATGTATATGCCAGTATATATATAATTATATATTATAGTATATACTGTTCGTACATATATTTGGAGGTACATATACATATATAGCATACCAAACTGTTTTTCGGTTTCTCGGAAATTAACCGTAAGTTGAAACAGTTTGGCAGCACCCGTTCTCTTAAAAAGTTAACCGACTTGAATACCAACATACAGATATGAAAATAAATTTTTAAATTAGAAGTGGAGTCGATACAACTAACTTTGAGCCGTTTCAAGGGGCTAAGGGCTGTTATTGCAATAAAGATTAGGGCATATGCCGATGCGGTTGGTCCATTTCCTTTTGTTTCTTCTCGAACTGCATCTTGTTGTGTTTCCTGTTTTTGTTATTTTTTTATATTTTATTTATTTATTATTTATTATTAATTTTTTTTCTTTTTGTTTAAATAATTTTTTTGTTGTTTTAGTGCCCGATTATTGCACTACCATTAACACGCCCGTTTTGATATTTGTGCCGCTTTTATTTTTGGTTTGGGTTTTGAAGGGATCCTTTTTATTTTATTTATTTATTATTAGATATTGTTCTATTTGTTTAAATTACTGTTTTAACGCCCGATTATTGCACTATCATTAACACGCCCGTTTTGATATTTGTGCCACTTTAATTTTTCGCGCCCTGGTTTTGAATGGACTTTTTTTTCTTTAAACTTTCGGCTTTTGCCACACAATCTTTAATCTTTAAAAATTTTTATCACTTCATTTGTGAATATATATGTATGTTTATGGATTTTGTTTTGGATTTTTAACAAAATATTATATTTATATGTATTTTTATATGTTTCACACGCGATTTGAAAAATTTTTGTATTAGAATAATTTTTTTTTTGATTTTGATACAACGGAAAGGAACCGCTTCGTTTTTTCCCGTTTTCAACTTTTTTTTTTTTATTGTTTTGCTATGTATGTATTTGTCACTGCTTTTAAAATTTTTTTCTGCTTGAGAATTTTTTTCTTTTAGCCAGTTTAACCCAAATCCCCTGGGGTTGCCATATGACAACGCGCTATAGTCTTGCTTAATATGTTAAAAAAATTTAAAAAAATTCCAAAGAATGCAAATACCGTTATCTGTTAGCACGGGGGCTGCGAATTGATCGCCTTTGGGGCAGCATTCATTTGCTCGTCGTTATATTTGGTTCGTGGTCGTGAGTGCTTTGCAAAGTGTATAAAAAACTGTGGAGTGGCGAAAAAGGTGAAATGGAAAAGTAAGTATATCTAAGATATCGAAGATTCTCGCGGTCGGGCACATAAGTGTCGTAAAATTTTTTCCACCATAAAACTACCACCGAGTGTAGTTTTAAGTTTTTCCCTTGTATTTAAAAAAAGCGAGGGCAATAAAAGAATATATGCTCGGAATCTTCTAAACACTCTAAACACATCAGACAATTCGGACTATTGTCGTGCTGGAATCTGTATAGATAGCTTCTAAACCATCCAGGGCCACTTAGTATTTGGGTTAGGTGAAAATCCAGGTCCCCATGTCGTCTGCCCGATCCAGGAATGGATGTCCGGTATTAGTCTATAGGCCCACCGTCCTTTAAGTGAGGTTGTTAAGCTTTTCACTCTCTTTTTCTCTTTTGGCTCCTATAGATGCCTCTGGTAATTTGTAAACTCATACTGGCTATTACTTCAGCAGCGTCACTTGAAATTGTTCGGAAAGCACTGATAACTCTTAGTGCCGACAGCCTGTGCCCCGTGTTTATTTGTCTGGCATATGCTTTGATGCCTAGCGCCTGGATCCATATTGGAGCCGCATATAATAAAACCCGATCTCATTACCTTTGCGAGTAAAAAACGCCGGCTGGAACGGACGCAGCCTTTATTTGCCATCATTCTTGAAAAGGGGCATTAAAGGTTTTTATTCGCTTTACCTGCAGTTTACTCTAGGTGACCCTTAAAATTTTTGAGCCTGGAGTCTACTATTATTCCCAGATTTTTTAGGTGTGGCTGTGAATGATTCTCGCACTCCCCTATGGTGAGAGATATATTTTCCCCTTTTTTTGTACTTATGAGCAAGACTTATGTCTTTTGCTAAACCAGTTCTAAACTCATTGAGGAGAACCATTGGCGCAGACCGTTTATGCACTCATTGCATTTGCCCCGGAGGTCTTCGAGGTGTTTAGCCACTGCTACCCCCAATAAGGTCGTTTGCGTATGCAACTAATTTAATATCTTTTGGTTGGTGTCTCCTTAGCACCCCATCTACATTATGTTCCATAGAAGGGGGCCTGGTACCGAGCCTTGCGGTACTTTAAAATTAATGTTTTGGCCCCACTTTGCTGAGTTAAAGGCATACTTCACATCCAGGGTGATAAATGCACAATATTTTTTGGTTCCGCCTTTCCATCGCTTGCCACTTACTGCGCATTTCGCAGTGTCAACGACAGGTATAGTGCGTCAATGGCCGTATTGTTTTTCTGATAATCCCCCCGGCTTTCTGGATTGCTGTCTCCAAGGGGTTTCTAACAATGCTTTCTTATATTTTTCCCAATAGTGTCAAGCATGCACAGAGGTCGATATGAAGATGGTTCCTCCGGTGGTTTTTTTTTGGTTTAGGAAGTAGAACCAATCGCTGGACTTTCCATGGGTCGGGAAGTTTTTCCTTTTTTTTAAGCACGCATTGTACATTTTCACAAAAATTTAGGATTCAGAGTCATGGTTTCCCTTTTAGGGCTCGGTTTGGAATGCCATCTAATCCAGGCGCTTTGTTTTTTTAAATTTTTTTCCGGCTATGGCCAATATTTCTTCTTCACTAACTAGCAGTGGGGGCCCCTTCGACTTCGATTACAGGTTTAGCAAAAGAAATACTGTCGTTTTTTGGGAAAAAAAAAGTTTCGACGACTTTTGGGTTGTTGGGCTTTATTTTTGAATTTTAACATACAGATTTTGTATGCTGTTCCCCAGTTTTTCAAAACACTTCTTTTTACTGCGACCAATGGCTGACTTCAGAAGCTTCTTTTGACTTTTAAATATATTCCTAAGACTGCTTTCATTTTCTTCACTCTGATTACGTTGTGGGCGGCGTCTAGCTGAGTTGCAGAGCCCAGCTATTTCTTCATTCCACCAATACACTGGTCTTCGGTTGGTATGGCGTGCTGTCCTGCGTATGGTTGCGCCCGAAAACTGTGGACAATTTTTTTCGCACTGCGGATACCAGGTGAAATGGCGTCTTCGCCTTGTATATTTTCTGAACCCCCAGACCATCTCAAAAAATTCAGCATCAAAGTCTCTTTGTTTCCAAGTTCGTTTTTGGCATGTGCTCCTGCTGCAGCGTTCCGTCCCTCCGGCATATGAGACTTAGCAATAATAGCCATGTGGGGCACTATTTGTAAAAAAGTCCGACACCCCCCTACTTAATGTGCCTACTAAGGGCGTCGTTGGTGACGACGGGATCCGCTATGCAGAGTCGTAAGATTCGTTTGGGCCCAGGAATTCAAGTAGTAAACGCCCACGGTGGTTTTTGCGCCCCACTACCCCAAGCGGTCGGGGCCCCGCATTGAAGTCGCCTGCGATTATAATTGGGGATTTTCCTCTGGTTTCTAGAGCAAGTTCCAGGAGGAAGTCTTCAAAATCCCTTTGTTGAGGCGCTGGGAGGGGCATAGCAGTTAACAAATTTTATGCTTCATATATTTGCCCATGTTAAAAAATTATGCCCTCCGGAACGGGGACATAAATGGTTGTCCTTTAATGACCATATCCAGCCTTTCCCCCATATGTCTGTAGTCCAGGTGTTTTTTCCCAACGCTGGGAGTATTGCTCGCTTAGTAAGGCACATCAATTTTTTTTCAAATACTGTCTGTTTTAGTAGCTTTTGTGCTGCTGCGCAGTGGTTCAAATTTAATTTCCCTAAGTTATGCTCATTTCCCTAACGATTTCGCCATCTCTAGATATTTGGGGCATGTAGTAATTAAGGCTGAGTGTGCTCCTTTGCAAAGAATGCAGCTTGGATAAAGAGTACATGACTTCGCTACATGTCCACCGGCTCCACAACGTGTACATAGAGACGGCCTGTCCACAGCATTGCAACATTTTTGCGCCATGTGCCCCAGATGAAGGCACCTAAAGCAACGGGGAATAGGGGAGTATTCCCGGAGGCGACATACAGACCACCCGATCTTTATTTTTTGCCTACCTTAAATGCAGTCTTGGCATCCTGGGCGCGCGGGGATAAGATAGCTATTTTTGTTCCGCTTCGGGTCTTTTGTATGCTTTAATGTTTAGTTTTCCCAGATTTTCTAATCCGCACTCTTTTTGCAAAGCTTCGCAAAACTCTTCTGGAGAAGTTATTTCGACCAAATCCTTGCACATAATCATGACGTTGTAGGTTTTTGGCTGTATCACAGTCATTTCCCCAACCACTCCCTTTTAAGGCGCTTTGGAACGATTCGGCTCCTTTTTTCCACTTGGTTTTTCAAAATGTAATAGCAGGTCTCCTTTTTAACGTTTTTCTTATGTACGTTACGCTTGAGCCCAATTCCTCTAAGCCATTGTGCCCTTTATTTTTCGGACCATCCTTTTTTTTAAGTATGATGGCGTCTGGCCTCGATTTAATTTTCTGTTCGGTGGTCTTTTGCTTCTTAACGACGTCCCCCCCAAGCTTCGTGTGCGTTGGGTCTGACCGTTGTATTGGCTTGCATTAATTTCGCTGCCTCGCTGTAGGTGGGCTTTTCCCTTTTGGTTTTCATTTTTAGACTTTTTTTGTAGGAGGTAAAAAGCCTATTTGGAGTATTTCCTCCTTACCCATTGGAGAAACCTGGGATGCTTTCCCCCACCCCTAATTCTTTTGGGTAGGTTATTTTCGCCTTTCCCCAGCCTTAGCATGTAGCGCCACTATGTTGCTTACCAGGTCGCGCATGGCCTTGTTTAGTGCCTTTTGGGCCCGCCAACATGTTTCCCAGTTCTTTTATTTTATTTCCCAACGGGGTTTAAAATTTTGGGTAGTTTCGCTACTTTGTATTTTTTCAGAGGGTTTGCCACCTTCAATTATGTGGTTGGCATTTTCGCATTCTCTTTTTGATCCAGCAGCGGTGAATATCTCGTTTTTTTTTGTTAGGAGGTTTTTCTCATAATTTTTAAATTCCTTTTAAACGGATTCTCGGGGATGCATCCACAACTGTTCTCAGAGGCCATACCTCAATGAGAAAATAGGAAGCTACTGACAGTAAGTATGTTCAGTCACTGCCCCTAAAACCTTGCTTATATTTTCAATGGTTGGCAATGCTAAAACCAAAGGGAATACGAAAAAGGAGAAACAAAAGGAGAACAGCTGATCAAAACAAAACGGCAATGCAAAAAATATTAGCACGCGTTTTGTCAGGATTGCTGTTTTCAGGGGAAAAATAATGTTTTTTCAACAAAATATACGCGGGTAAGTGCGAATGAATTCTTTGTTAAAAATGCAATTTGTACTTATCTTTTCTTATAAGTATGGTGTCCGTTTGGATCGATGAAGTTTCCGAAAGCCTCAAGTAAGAAATGAACTATAGTCGGTGTTAATACTGGAAGTTTAAAAAATACCCCAGGACCTCACCAAAAACACAACCACCTCACTTGAACGTAACTTTCTGTATCCGTCGCTATGATAGTTGTGTTTTTGTGTAGTGATTGGAATATATAATTAACTCTCAATGATTTTTTTTTTTTAATTATATTTGAATGCGTTTTTTTTGCATTTTTCTGTGCATGTGTCCTTATGGCAACGCCAGACAATTTAGGCCACTGGTATATCTAACGTTGCAAGAAGCTTTGGATTTTTTGGAGGAATTGTGTTCTGATGATGAAAACGATGTTCCTACTAATATCCAGGCACTCTACATCGAGCCACCTTATCAGGATGGGGATGCAAGTGGGGAAGATGATGGCGAAGATAAAGGTGGAGTTCCGGACAATGTATGCCCAGCACAACTTAAGGCCGGATGTGAAATTGTATTTGAAAATAGTACGCGAATGAAAGCTAACGATTGTAATCGAATGTCGATGACGAGGAAGCTTATGACGATACTTTAGACGATTGTTTGCCGAGCTCGTCCAAGAAAATTTGTCGCCCAATTCAATCAAATACTGGAGTATTACTTCCACCAGCTAACAAAGACAGCAAATATACTTGGCAAACCGCTAATTTATTATCAGTCCTTCCCATATTCCCTGAAACAAATTTCGAAGATTGTCGGGATCTTAGACCTCATCAACTTTTCGAGAAATTTTTCAGCGATGACTTGCTTGAACATATGTGCAAATGTTTGAATTTGTACGCTACGCATCATCAGAAACTCTCTATTTCTATTTTATGATATGATATTTAACATTAAATTTTTTAGAGTTATGTGTGTTCATCGCAATTTTGATAGAAACTGGCTACTCTTCTACAGGAGCCTTTCCAGACAAGTGGAGCTGCGATGATGACGTTCAAAACGTTATGGTCTTCAATGCTATGTGAAGGAACTGCTTTGAGGAAATCAACTATATGCTGCACTTCGAGCCCGCATTGCGCGAACCGTCTGCTAGTTCTGATAGGTTTGACACTCTTTGGAAACTACGCCCACTGACTGACCATATAAAGGTAAAAATGACTGAAAACTTTCACCCAGAAAAAAAACTCTCATATGACGAAAGTATGATTGCATATTTCGGTCGCCATGGATATAAACAGTTCATAAAAGGAAAGACAATTCGTTTCGGATACAAAGCTTAGTCTCTTTGCACTCCTAGAGGATATATGATCAATTTTGAAATACACCAAGGTAAGAATCCGAGGGTGAATCCTAAATCCACTTTTTTGTATGATTGACGAATTTTCGGAAGAGGTGCAAGAGCCTCCGTTATCCTTTTACTTTGACAATCTTTTCACTGTAATACCATTGATGATTTATTTGAAAAAAGAGGTTTCCAGGCTACCGGTACAATCCGAGAATTCCAAAAAGTTGTCCTATTCCACATAAGAAGGTTTGCGTAAACAGCAAAGAGATATTACGAAAGCGTGAAAATCAAAGCAGAGTCAATTTATCTGACTAAATGGGTAGATAACTCGGTAGTCTGCCTTGCATCGACATGTTTTAGTGGCGAACAAAATCCACAGCATCTCGCTACAGTAGAGAATTGCGTAGGAAAATACCAGTTCCACGTCCGTGCGTTGTAACTCAATACAACAAATTTATGTCGGGTGTGGATCGATTTGACCAAAGTGTTGCAGGCCACCGCATAAGCTTTAGAGGAAAAAAATGGTGGCATTCCATTTTTACTTGGCTTATTGATGCAAGCTTGCAAAACAGCTGGCTTCTTTATAGATCCGCTAATGAAAATAAGTCAGCGTGGCGCACCTTCGACCACCTCTACATCAGAACGAAAACGTTGAAACCATCGTTGTGCGGTGGAAATGGAAACTGTATCGGGTCCATAAACTGCACAAATTTTATTGGCGGCTTGAGATGCTTTTTGCTTTCATCGTAGTAGTACTGTAAAATATGCCGTATTTTCTCTTTATTTTGCTCCATGTTTGCGACGCTATAACTCACGAACGACTTAAAAGAAACGACAATCAATCAAACACGCGTTAGCGCGTGAAATGAGCTTTTGAAAAAGGTATAGCAGAACTACGCGCTTTCAGCGCCAACTAGCGAAAATACCGCAAGACTTTTTTGACAACCTATTATATAATTGCTTGTAGTCCGATCCTTTGTTTAACGTTTTGCACCTTAAGGTATTTTGCCAATTTTGATTCTTGCAATTTTGATGAGTATAAAAAGTTCGGTTGCACCTTAACTTAGCCTTTCCTTACTAGTTAATAATAATTTCTTAAAAATTTTGGAATATTGTTAATAGTTTTCCCTTTTGGAAAACAGTCTTACATATACATAAATATTTTTAAAGCGGGAATATCATCGTTCATATTATTTAACATATAGTATAATGCTGAGTGTCAAAAGGCATCAGCACAAGGCTACAGCGCATATGGCACAATGTTTTAAAATTTGTCACCGCTCGCTCCATACCCCCGAAGAAAATATAAGCTCTCAAGGGTATTTTCGCCGCTATGACAGTTTTGTGGCCTTTTGCTGCTGCGCCACGCTGTCGTTGCATAACTTCGCATAAAGAATTGATTGGGACTGGGTTTGTATGGAAAAAGTTATTGTTAAATTTAAACCGACTAAAAAAAAATTTTCCGGTTTATTAAATTTTTTTCCGCAAAATAAAAAAAAATTTGGTGAGAAAATTGTAAAGCAAATTTTAATATAAATTAATTCCAATTTTCCATTTAAGGCAAGCTTAATGCTATGTGGCCCAAAATTTTTTCGGCCCTTTCCCAACAAAAGAATTCTTGAAAAAAGAAAATAAAAAGGTTTAAAATTTTAAAAGGGAATATAAAAAACAAAATGTTGGAAAAATAAACAGACGGCAGGGCAGACAGCAAAAAGGAAAATCGTTAGTCAACATTAAATAAAAATTTTTTTATTTATATTTTCCCCAAAAACGGTTTTCTTGGGGTTAAAAATGGTGGAAAAAAATTTTTTCCCCCTTTGTTCAGGGAAAATTAACTATACACCGTAATTATGAAAAAAAGAAGCCCCTTTAAAATTAGATAGTATTGCCTGTGTACATATGTATATTAAAAGTATGGAAGCCATGTTTTAGAATTTGAAATAAAATTTCACTTTTTAAGTAACTGAAAATTTAAGTGATCCTGTCAGAGAACCCTGCAAAAGTTATTGATTTTCTCGTTTTTTTAATTTTGAAATTAACTTTTTATAAATAAATACATACATTCAAAATTATTTTTATATGTTTTTAGATGTTATTTTTATATGTTCATTTATTGGGTGCATAATAGTTAAATAAGTTGTTCAAATGACACGTAAAGAAAAAAGGTCCTGTACGATGTTCACGATTACGGCCGCAATCTAAAACAAAAATTCAAAAAGAAGATTCTATAGGAAAGTCGCTATCGCTAAATTTGGAACTAGAGATCTAAAAATTTCTTCCTTTTAGAGTGGAAACCGTTTTGAAAAACACCATTCCGAATAAATCGACTCTGTTTCTTTTTTACAAGAAACGCTGTAGCGACCGAAAAGGAAGGAAATCAACTGAGACTTACAGTAACAATTACTAAGCAAAAAATACTTCTGATTTTATTAAACACAATTTAAACATTTTATATAAAGATAAGTTGCAAAAGCAATTGTTGGAAAGTGTAAAACAGTCATACCAAATATGTAGTGCTGATAAATAAACCACCAACATTAAAACACAAACTTGAAGCAAAGTAATAGACTGAGCCGATTTAAAAAAAATGTATTTAACCAATCGTTACAATTCTTTAAAAACTTTCAAAATAGGCTCCTTTTGCGTCGATGCAGCGCTGCCAGCGCGATTTCCAAGCATTGAAGTTATCACAGAAAGCAAATAAGGCAATGCTTGCCTTTCATCGGTTTTTTCAGGCAAGGAAACAAAAAAGGTCAGGCTATCACCAGTGATATCGTTATTCAAAAATTGGGGGTCATTTCACACATGTTCAAATTTTCTTGGCACACATTCACTTGCCGCAATTTCTGGTCGTCAGTGAGTAGTTTTGTTACTAACTTCGCGCTCACCTTGCGCACGTTCAAGTGCCCCGACACAATGACAGACGGAAATTTAATCATGGCAATTAAACGAATACTTGGTCGACGGTCTGAATTCAAAACTTTGCGCACACGAGTCATATTGTCGGTGTTTGTCGAAGTTGCAGGTCTCTCAGCACGGTCTTCATCAGCGACCTCTTCCCGACCCTTCAAATAGCCTGGTGCCACCGAAACGCATTACTTCTTGCTAAAGCAACATCTGGGTAAGCCTGCTTGATAATATCAAACGATTTTTACGAAATTTAATGGCGTATCTCTGCTCTAAGAACGCTGCATTTTCAGTTTGCACCACTCATAGAAATACGTTGCGTGATTCTCCAGGCACTCGGAAACAACTCACCTAGCTAGGAACGCCCTCTACCGAAACCAATCGGTGTGCGCACATTCCGAAGTACAGTCGCGACAGAAGAAAATCAGTCCTATTTCTTTCCGCACAAACTCTGTATGTCTATATAATATATAATTGGCGTTAACCACAAACCCTGATCCCTGAAAATTTTGCAAAGTCACCGATTTGAAATTTCTTGTTCATGTAATTGTTGGTTGAAATTTAGAGCACGATAAAATTGTAAAAGTATTTTCTTCTAAGCTACTGGAGATAAATCAATAAAATTTTGTGAACTCAAAGAAAATTGTTAAGGATATTTATTTACAATCAATTTGTGTATGGAATGCTAACGTTTTTAACCAACATAAATTAGAGATTATTAGATTTCTGTCGAAGAACAATATTTTGTGGATGTAATGCTTATATTAGAAACTCATCTTACGAATACAAATAATTTCAAAATACCGGGATTTAAACTCTTTGTTACAAGTTATACAGATGGAAAAGCGCTTGGTGGTACTTCAGTGTTGGTTAGAAATCGGTTAAACCACTATGCTCTAGAATCTCATGCTACAGCATAGTTACAAGCTACAAGAATATTCCTAAATAATCGGGTTTGTAACTTAACTAATATATTAATATAATTACAGGCAAAATTGAATTGTAAGACGGGTGTATATTCCCGCATATTGCTTAAATAAAAATATTTGTAAGACCGGTGTATATTCCCGCATTAAAACCGATCGCATAAGCCGTTTTAGCAGAGACTAAACGCAGTGATCTAACTGCTATCCAAGAGACATTCAGCTGCTGTGAGTCGAGGCACAGCAAGGACAACTAGGCGACCAAATCAAACACCTCCCACGATTTCTTTGAGAAAAAACAAGCAGTTCATCAGTAAATAGGAAAAGTGTTGCGGAAAAACTCTCAAAATGGGAATAAACAAGAAGAAAGTTCCTGAAACCCTAGCGGATTTTTCCGAAAAGGTGTTGTACACGTCCAACACTTTTCCAACAAAGCCATCATATAAAACAAAAATGGAAGAAGTTGAAGCTAAACACCAAGATTTGGATCGAAAAACTTCTTTATTCATGAGGAAAGTTGAAAACCTCAGAAGAAAAATGGAAGATCTAAGTATGGAATTAATGATCAACAGCGATCATTTAAAGTGTTTAAACTTTTTATTCGTAGATATTCAAAAACTAAAAGGCAAATTAGATTTCAATGTAGAAATTAAAATCTTATTCGAAGAAATTTATGACAAATACTACGAAGAGCTTAAACATTTAAAGAAAAAGCTACAAAAAGAAGAGCCTAAAATTTCTTATCGCCCTAACTTTGAAGAAAGAAAAATAATAAAAATTCCAACATTTTCTGGCGATATTAAGAAATGGGCCAAATTTTACAACGTGTTCAAAGTTATGGTACATGACAACGAGCAGATGAAGAATATAGAGAAAATCTGCGCCTCCGTCAATGCTTAAAAGGCGAAGCTGCACGAGTAATACAGCATTTTCAAATTTCGTCGAAAAATTATGAAGCTGCATGGAGTCTACTTAAAAAAAAGTTTGACAATCAGCCAACTCTGTTCATCGTACCTAAATTATCTACAACTGCGACGGAACTAACTAATGCAGTGCAAAAGATTGAAGACGAAAAACTTATAAAAATTCCATTATTCCCTCTATCTTCTGTTGAGGAAAAAACAGCAGAAGTAATAGAGGAAAATAGAAAGGAAAATGAAGTTGAAGAACTTCGTAATCCTTCAAAAACTGAAGAAAAATATTAACGGTTCTATTACTTCCCCTATCTTCTGTTGAGGAAAAAACAACAGAAGTAATAGAGGAAGATAAAAAGGAAAATGAAGTTGAAGAAGAATCAATTGAAGAACTTCGTAAACCTTCAAAAGCTGAAGAAAAACTTGTAAGAGTTCGACTACTCTCTCTATCAGAAATAATAGAGAAAGATAAAAAGGAAAATGAAGTTGAAGAAGAATTACACAAACGTTCAAAAACTGGGGAAAAACAACCTCAATTAGTATCTCTTCCGGCAGGTTCACATTTTGGAGAAATGTGGGAAAGTGCAATCCAGGATAAATCAGTTGAAGATGAGGACGAAGCTAAAGAAATGGACCACATTTTGGAACATGATGATGAAGCGCATAAGAAGGAAGAGGAAATTAATTTTTTACACAAATCAACACAATTGCCGAAAAAGCGCAAAGGTGTTTAAGAAGAGCCAAATAAAGACGTGGATATTAAAGCCGCTAACGATGTAGGCATGACAGAAGAAAAAGCAGAACTGAACCCAAAAGCCAAGATGAAGAAAAGGATGGGATGTTCGTCGACAAAACAAGTACAACAATCACCGAACGACGGAATCAGTGCAGCAGAGTATACAAAGATGCAAATAAAGAAACGTAAAATCAAAGGTACACAATCGTCGGACGTAAAAGAAGAAAAGCCGAAAGGACACGAATTTGAGAAAATAGTTACGTGCAAACTATCACTGATACAACACAGGAAGAGTGTTTGCGGCAGGTGTATAGTAGTGATTTTATATACTTGTATTATAAGCACATACCAAAAACGTCAACCAGAGGATCGGAATCTAAGCAATTTTATATATAACTTATACACTAACCTACATTTTTGGCATAAGATTTGTTAGAAAACCCAAAATCTGTTTACTTATTATATGGAGTTGAGGTAGAATCGACCCGATCACCAATCATACATATGGAGCAAAGTCAGCCGGATGTTCAAAAATCCTGGTAATGGTTATATGGGGGTCAAGTTTTCGCCCAATTGTATCTATTATAATCATAGTGATATATTCTCCAACATAAAATCAACTGGAAGTACGAAAATCTTTATACTAAATATGGAGGCTCAGGGAAGTATTGACTCGATTCAAGTGATTTTTGATACACAGAGTAACTATTGTAAGGAAAGGATTCGGTTGATTATCTCACACCTTGGCCTACATTTTAGGTCAAAAATCTACTATAGATAATGGGGTCCAAATATCCGAAACATAGGGCCTTGAACAGTTTTGGTTGGATTTGACCAACTTCTGGGCAGAAGATGGCATACTTTAAGGAAAATATTGCTGTAAAATTGTATTCCGTTATATTAATTACATATGGACTTGTAAACTGGAAAGTAAAAGAATCAATTTCAATTAAAATATGGGAAATAGGCGTGGTTGTAGTCCGATTTCGCCCATTTGCACACTGCTATAGGAATGTAAGATGAGTGCTATATACGTACTAAATTTAATCAAATTCGGTTTGGTCGGGTTCCGAGATATGGAATTTCACCAAAAAGTGAGAGATGCCACGCCCTTCGTCCAATTTTCATATCGGCTCCCATAAAGCCCTCTCATACCATCTCGGAGATAAAATTTTATGATTTTGTCGTAATTAGTTATTGATTTATTGCGCTTTAAGTAGGTTTGAGCAGTCCCGTTATATGGGGAGTGACCGGGGTTGTCCTCAAAATATTTATCCCTCAGATTCTTCTTACAACTGTTATCCCACATACCAAATCAATGTTTTGCCATATATTATATCTTAATTTAGTGCTTAGTTATGGAGTTAGTTATTAGGTCTTCGGGCAATGGCGTATTGTGGCGTAGCAGTGGTCGGATTACGCCCATCTACGAACTCTTAATGCTTTTTTTCACTGCTTCTACCAAGTTTCATCATTTCATTAGGTGCAGCAACAGGTTGCAAGAGTATAAAAGGTAAGAAAGGCTTAAATTCGTGTGTAACTCAAGATTTTGTAGTCTTGCAGGTTGCAAAAATCAAAGACCGAAAACCTTTACAGGGATTCAGATAAATATTGACCCGATTCAAACGATTTCTAGCACGCAGACATAGTACTGTTCATTGACCAAAGTTTTTGGTTACAATTCAACCAAAGGAACTATTCAATAGCCAGAAGCTTAAATAGTTACTATTGGATTTGAAAAATGTTGACCACAAGGTGGCACATATCAATTGCTTCGTTATTTTTGTACTTGAAAGCTAAAGAATCAGAGGGGTTTGGAGAAGCGGAGATAATTGTAGAACTGGTATAAATTAGCTAATACAGAAAAGTATCAATAGAAAGTTAAGTATATCAGAAAACTCAGTTGGGTACAGAAACAAAGATTATACCATTTGCACATTTCAAAAAGTATTCAGATAATACTCTTGCATTGCGTGGCCTTTGTCTACAGAGATGTATATCTTTTTATATTCTTAAATAATTGTACTTTACAAACTTATAGAGGCCAATTTGGAAACAAAAAAATTCCCTTAAGCTGCCACTTTCGGAGAATCAGTGGATTGCAAAGCATGCGCTTAAGATGATGAGACGCTTAAACATTATTTATACGATTGCCTAGTTGTGGTGCCCAGGTTTCCAGTACTCTAACCTGAGAGACAGTGAGCAGCCGGGGGGGGCCCAATCTGAGTTGTCATTGTGGGCAAAAAAATGTTAATTGTAAATATTCCAACGCATGTTATATCAATTTTAAAGCTCCAAGTATATAAAGTCGTGGTAGCTGTGCTGATGTCAGCTTGCAATATCTTAATTACCTGCAAAATGACTGCTTTTAAAACTCGTTTCCGCAACGCGATAATTATACGAATGTGTGTGCGTTTTCTTTGCATTTTGAACATGAGCATGAGAGTAAAATTATTCAATTATACTTTAAACAGTTACACAAGGCAACTTCACATTGGCATTTTTTGATTTTCGTAAATTAGGTTGGTATTATTTTTATTTAACCTGCTATTTGGAGACTTGAGTGGGTTTCATAGCGTCTACTAGTTCTAATATGTTTTAAGGCAGGAACGCATTATCGTATAAACCATTCTGCCACTAAAAGTTGGCTTCATGCTTCATTTCAGCAACATCCTTCTTCACGCTCACGCTATACCATTTTATATAGAGTTGTGTGATATCATCAATTTCGGGATAAATAATTTATCGTTAAGGTTAGTATTTTGCTTAATTTGAAAGTACAATATCTCAAGAAAAATTTCAAAAGAAAATTTCAGACAGAAAATCGAAATATTTCGGGAGTTATACCGAATTTCCTAGAGCGCCTCGGAGTCCTCTCTTTCGGAGTTGTTAAACTTTAAACGCGTTTTTCTCAAAACGTTGTTTTTCTGGTCGGCCCGGATCCTAACTTTTTTTGCAGAATAGAATGCTTTCAAATTTTAACAGGCTGTTCTACATAACGGGTGATTTTTTTGAGGTTAGGATTTTCATGCAGTAGTATTTGACAGATCACGTGGGATGTCAGACATGGTGTCAAAGAGAAAGATGCTCAGTATGCTTTGACATTTCATCATGAATAGACTTACTAACGAGCAACGCTTGCAAATCATTGAATTTTATTACCAAAATCAGTGTTCGGTTCGAAATGTGTTTCGCGTCCGTGTCCGATGAGCGATGAGGCTCATTTCTGGTTGAATGGCTACGTAAATAAGCAAAATTGCCGCATTTGGGGTGAAGAGCAACCAGAAGCCGTTCAAGAACTGCCCATGCATCCCGAAAAATGCACTGTTTGGTGTGGTTTGTACGCTGGTGGAATCATTGGACCGTATTTTTTCAAAGATGCTGTTGGACGCAACGTTACGGTGAATGGCGATCGCTATCGTTCGATGCTAACAAACTTTTTGTTGCCAAAAATGGAAGAACTGAACTTGGTTGACATGTGGTTTCAACAAGATGGCGCTACATGCCACACAGCTCGCGATTCTATGGCCATTTTGAGGGAAAACTTCGGACAACAATTCATCTCAAGAAATGGACCCGTAAGTTGGCCACCAAGATCATGCGATTTAACGCCTTTAGACTATTTTTTGTGGGGCTACGTCAAGTCTAAAGTCTACAGAAATAAGCCAGCAACTATTCCAGCTTTGGAAGACAACATTTCCGAAGAAATTCGGGCTATTCCGGCCGAAATGCTCGAAAAAGTTGCCCAAAATTGGACTTTCCGAATGGACCACCTAAGACGCAGCCGCGGTCAACATTTAAATGAAATTATCTTCAAAAAGTAAATGTCATGAACCAATCTAACGTTTCAAATAAAGAACCGATGAGATTTTGCAAATTTTATGCGTTTTTTTTTTTAAAAAAGTTATCAAGCTCTTAAAAAGTCACCCGTTACTTATGGTTCTCGTCGGTATTAACGAGAATTTTTTTCACCTCTAACTTTTTATTTTACAACCCTTTCTTTGCTAAAATAAAAGGACTTTTTTTTAAAGTCCGCCATTTTGTTATTTACCCTTGAAATTTAACTTCAGTAGCTCCGACGTGTCTATAGATTAAGAAGATTTCAGATAAAATCAAGAGCCAAGTCACCCGGGCCAACCACGTGCATTTTGTTTTTTTGAGGTTCCAACTTTGATTGACAAAAATAATAGTAATAAAGTATTAAATTTTTCAAATAATTTTTTTTTTTTTTTTCAATATGTAAATAAAAATACTCTAAATATTCAAGATAATTCAGTTCTATTTTCCTATAAAAAAAACCAATCTCCTGAAGTTATGAAAATAAGCATAAGTTACTAGACTACTTTAACTACTCTAATAAAATGAAACGTACAAATTATCCGCATCGTTAAACCGATTCAGTTTATTCATATGTTTCTATTTTATATGAAATGTAACTTAAACTTATTAATTACCCATATGCCCAATAGATTTTCAAATAAAAAATTATATAGATTATTATCGATTATTTATTTATTAAATGATAAATAATAATAGAAATATTATCTTACAGAGTAAGAAGCACTAGCTATTATGGATTATGGCATCTGAAAATTGCACCTACCAAAATCGAATTACGTTTGCATCCGCACAAATATGATGAACCTTGCTTCAATGTTTGATGGGTTTAAAGACTTAATAACAATTTGGATTAAATTTTTGCAAACAATTTCTAAATATTCAACCGATCTCGTACACATTGAAGATGTAGAAAATAACAGCACTGGTCTGAATAAAGCTGAGTGTTTAATTCAGATGATCTCACATAAAAAAGAAGGTGGCAGCACAGGATCTGTTGTAGTATAACCTTAACACCTCTTTTTCTCGCAATCTTAGCGAGCCCTGTGAAATTGCATTTAAATGCACGGTAACGGTTCTTTGTGGACATCTCAACACGCTTTTGAATAATGTCCCGCTTTTGCAGAACCGAATTGAAACAGTATTTTGGCACATTGTACAAGTTTTTCTGTTCCTTCCTTAAACTATCCAAAAAAGAAGTTTGCCATTGAAAGAAGTAAATTTTACAGAAATAATGAATAATTCACCTAAAATTAAGCTGCAAAAGCAGTATTAAAGATCAACATAGAAAAGTAGACGCATATACGAGTAATACAAAGATGAAATAAAAAAAAGTAGGTCAAAAAATATATATTTTTCATAATGGCAGAATCGTATTAAATTTGTGCAAATATGATTCCTACATTCATACATGTTTGACCCTTACTCCTATTTTCACCTTTTCATATTCACGAACATTTCAAAGCATTTGCTTCAGCCCGCAAGATCTAAAGTTAAAAATGATTTAGCCCAACCTTTAACAACCATTCTAACCACTAGCTTTTTTGCGGCGAATATTGCATTCGATGAAACGATGAGCTGTTTGAGATATACGGCGACACTGATATAGTTCAACGAACTAAGAGACAGCGGCTACGCTGGATAAGTCATGTCGTACGTATGGACGAAAATACTCCAGCTCTGAAAGTATTCGACGCAATACTCGCTGGTGGAAGCAGAGGAAGAGGAAAGACCAGGTGGAGCAGGACCTGGCTTCAATTAGAATTTCCAAATGGCTCGCGCGCTGTTGCTAACTCGGCTATAATCACGTAAGCGGTGTCTATGCCAGCAAAGAAAAAGAAAAATATCAATGCCAATAAATTCGTCGGGTTCGAAAAATTTGTGGTACCCCTTGGTTGCCACAATCTTTGTCCACCTTATTTAGTCTGGCGAAAGCTGGATATTGTAGTAGAAAGCGTTTGTATTTTTCAGCTCTGCTATCGAGGTGGTTGCATACCTCTCCAAAAGAAGCCGCACAGAGAAGTACATCTGCTGCTGTCTAGACTGCTGCCATATCAGCTTAAAAGACACAAAAACACTGCAGTGCTTTGGTAGACTAAAAAAAAGGGTGCCAATCTCTCTCCAACCTTTCTCTTGAATTTTGGCCCATCCCTGTAAAAGCTCACTGCACCTCCTCTTCAACGACTCTGTCCCACACATACATATATCATTATGGGAGGTATGTGTGTGGAGAAGATGCCGCTAGGAGTAGGTTAGGCGGCGCGATGGTCCAAGTTATCAGGGATGCAGTCGAAGTGAAAGCGCATTCCGAAATTACACTCACTGGGACCTCTAATGTGTCAGTTCCATGAAGTCTGATACCAGAAATGCATTTGTATCGTTTAGAACATAAAAGATTTTGTTATGAGGTAGAAGCTCGACTATCAAAACAGCAGGTAATTATTTGTAATCTTTGACTAAAATTTTAATTTCTGTCTTTAGCGCCTAAATGACGATAAGGGTATATTTACGACACTGCTCATTTAGAAATGATATAATGATACCGCACAAGAAGCATGCAACGCTGCATTGTTAGAGATTTATTGAAAGCATTGGCGTAAACACTAAAGGCCCCGTCCACTCTTAGCGTTTTTGTGAAGCAACTGGTGTTAGTTTACAATAAATGGATCTTAAAGCATTTCGCGTGTTAATAAAGCATTACTTTTGGGGGAAAATACTGTTGAATTTGGGCTCAGGGAAATGAACCGTTAAAAAAATATTTGCCAAGCTGGAAACAGGCGAAATGAGCACCGATGACAATGACGCGCTAAAAGGGCGAAAGCTCTGCGCAAAGTGGGTGCCTCGCAAGTTCATAATCCAACAAAAATAACGAATAATTAATTCTGAGAAGTGTTTGAGTGCTCTTAAATCGTAATAAATCCAAAATTTTACGTCGGTGTGTGACAATAGAAACATAGCTCCATCATTTCCCACTGTAGTCCAATCGACAGTCATTCTAGTGGCCCGCATATGATGGAAAGATGAAAAAGTCGGCTGAAAAGGTTATGACATCAGTCTTTTGGGATATACATGGCATAATACACACTCAGCGGCTGATTACTGCGTATTTGGTTGCAGTTCTTTTCTACCATTCCAAATACTCAGCAATTGTGTTATTTTTTAGGAGGAATCTGTTTAAAATTGTACGCATATTTTCAAATGATTCCCACAAACATTCCTACAGTTTTGAACAAATGCTTATTATTTAAAATACAATTTTTTTATATATGAGTAGTATTAAATTTTGATACAAAGATAATTTTCAGCCAAGGTTTTTATATAAGAATCCCAGGAAAAATAGCAAGAAGTTTTTGTGGGTGTTCAGTGAAGATGCGTTTTGTACACAGCTGTGTAAAAAGATATGTACGGCATATGGCCGTACCACCATACCATGTATGTATTTTGTGGCGCATAAGTTCGTAATCTACGTAAAGACATTTGAATATTTGGCTTCTGTTGTAGTAAGAACGTTTGAAGATGTAAAAAAATATTAAAATCAGATGTATGGATGTATGTATAACCAGGTGAAAAGTTGCAAGGAAGGTAATTCACGCCAACTTTCGAGTACATACAAATTCACATACAAATTCAAGCCCATATTTCAACTAACACAGAGTATCACTTCGCAAAAGGTAAAAATTATAATTTGCTTATAAGTACAATTTCCAGCGCCTATAATACCCGAGACAGACATGTAGTAACAATACCATATAAGGTATAAACACCATTTGTGTGTCACCAAATACTAGCAAAATACCATATGAGCAATATAGTATTTTCCTGGTTACAAACTATGATGTTTCATTGTGGTATTTGTATTATCACAGCTAAAAAACAGGTAACAAACTTTGGTAAAAGTTTTTACACAAAAGCTCTTCGAAATATTCTGTCAAAATGACTTAAAAAATTAATTAATGAAATGGAAAACAAAACATTTTTCACAATTTTTGTTCCGGAAAAGCAGCAAATGCCTCATTTTATGTAAGGATTTTAGAGAAACTGTAACCAAATCGCTTATTTTCTATGAAAAGAGATTAACTTTAGAGCATTTTAAATAATTGAACTTATTTTCTCCATAACGCACAACAACATATTTATTGTTTACAATTTTGAGTTTATTACATTGCCATGTGTGTCACCCACGTAGTACAAAGAATACCATGATACCTTTACTATGGTTTTCTTACTACATGTCTGTCTCAGATACATATAAGGGGTAGTCAGAATTTTCAAAAAATTATTTTTTTTTTTTCTTTTCGTTAAATGTTAATGAAAATTGAACGTTGATCCGATAATTAGTTTTTGAGTTATTCGAGAAATAACAAAGAGAGCTCGGGCACTTCAAAGCGCTAGTATGGAACTTTAAAGGCGATTTTCTCAAAACTATTAGGCAATTCACAAGCCTTGTTGTATGTCTTATGTCATATTTTAATATTCTTAAAAAATACGATACTTGTGAGCACCCTTAACTGTTATATGTCATATTTCTACACTGATAGAATAGCGAACTCAAGAAACATACCACGCAGTGTTGTATCAGTCATATTTTAATTATGCATGTGAAACAACAACAGTGTTGGTATGACAGTCATAAAGAAATATGACAATATGACGATATGACACACTATGACACCTTGTGAATACCCTATATGTTTTTTGAACTGGTGACAACTGTAACTCGAAAATCGCTAAGTAGATTTTAATCAAACTTATACAGCTTATAGGATACATAATAAACTCAGGCCTGATCGAAGAATTTTTTTTTTTCAAAAATTTCGATTTTCTAAGACCAATTAACACTTGATTTTTTCCCAAAAATTTAAAAAAATTTTCCTGAGGCCGCCATTTTGTTATGTTTTGAAAAAAAAAATAAAATAAAATCATTCGATCAGGACCAGGATAATCTTTTTATAAAACTAATTTTTTTAGTCCGATTGATTTTAGATGAATCTGCAAGGATTTATAGTTGTCACTGCTAGTACTTTTTTTTGGAACTGGGTCAACGCAAACAACTATAACTTTGGAAATTAAATATTTTTTTTTTTTTTTAAATTTTCGTGACTTCGAGTCAACATATTCTATAATAATGCCATATTACTACCTTTGTAAAATAACACGATTTAAAGGCAAAAAAATACTAAAAAATTCTCATTTTTTCGTGCCTCTCGTGCGTAAAATTATATTTATAACATAGCCATCCAAACAAGTTGTGCACCTAATTTTTTATTATTCAGACGGAAGGCATGCGATGGACGGGGTAAGAATAGAGACGAGTATGTCCTTGATGGCATTAACTACAGTGGCCATATAAAGAAGCGCAAATTCGGTGTGGGATTCGTGGTGGGAGGGAGACTCCGTCGCCGAGTCCTGCCGTATTAGTTTTGCGTTGATAGCAAATGCATACATCAGTTCCTTTTCGTGAAATCGACGAAGAGGTTATGTGTGTCGATTATCTTTTGGTAGGTCGTTTCCAAGCGCATGGTGTAAATCTGGTTGTTGATGTTCCAGATCCAAAGCCACAGTAATGAGGCTCAATATGTTTGTTGACAGTGGACTTCAGCGCTTCACATACTATGCTCGATGTGACCTTCTATGCAATATTGATGAGGCATATCCTACATTAGTAAACACAGATCGTGAGATACCATTTTTTGTGGATTGGGCAGAACACACTTAGGTTCCGATCTTCGTGAATGCTTTCATACGCCCATATCTTGCAAAGAAGCCGTTTTATTTGAACAGCCGGTCCATCGGACCGTGTCTGCAAATAAGTTTCGCTTCCCTCTTCAACTTTCGGTATCCCATCCCGATTGTAACATTTCGAGGTAGGCATAATGATTGATTACAAATTGACTAATTTTTTCTGGTCTTCTATTTTCGGAGTTACGGTGAACACCGTTTTTTTTTTTCCAAGATATTCTGGGGAAGCTTTGTTCAGCATGACAAAATTACCCTATATTGTAAAAAGTTCGATCAATAATGTACAAACGGTATGAATGAAGTTACTCAATCCATATTTAAGAAATTAATTCGAGAAAAATTTTTTTTTACCGTGAAACCCTAACCCTTTCCTTAATCATAAAATACACTTTTCCTGCAGTGGCGGAGTGGTCACACTTAGTCCTTGGGTCCCTTGATCTATCATTAATCTGCTGAAGTACATTATGTCTTTTCTTTCCATTTCATTAAGAAGTATTAATGTATATTTTGACAAAAGTCAGACATTTGAGGAGGAAGTGTTGAGATTTTTTTATCTCATCTTCTTCCAAACAACTGAAAAAACATTCATCCGGTACGACGTTCAATATTACGGCATGAGACAGTGTCCTGTTAGAACTCCTATATCTTTTGAAACGTGAAGAGAGTTGAGAGCGAAGACCTCACAAGGCCTGAAAACTTTGCGACTACACAGCTGGTGGGCCTTACTAAACTGGTTTGAGGTCCAGCTGTCCAATAACAAACCACAGGATTCCTACCCGATCCTTTTTGCAGTTATTGAGACTGCAGTTTTCTGCAATATCGCTTTGAACAGGCACCCAAATCAGTCTAATCTTAACATCGCTGCCCTACTATCAGATTAGATAGTCCCCATTAACTAGGAGGCTGTTCTCTGAAATAGATCTACTGCTACTCCTCCAGCAAATGGATGAGATTCTATGTTGACATACGCTTGAACATTGAAGATTCATAAGAACCCTCTACCTCTCCGCATAAGGCTTTAGCTTCCTTATTTCGGACATATAGATTGTGATGCCTGCATTATATAGCGCTCAGTCTTTAGTTGGAGGAAGCCCTTGATTCTCTCTGCCATCTTCATAAAAACAGCGAAAAAGGCCGCAGCCACCTTTTTCCACTCTTTTCAGAAGATGGCACCATACCCTCTTTAGCGATTTCGCTAAACGTTAACGCATACCCCGCTCATAGACTTTTTACGACAGAGGCTTCTCCCTTTTTAGGGCACGTCCAGTCGGTTGCTTTTCTAACACTGTACCTTTCTGGATATTTTATTCAAGCGTATAAAACAAATATTTGCTCAGTATGTCTGTCTGCTTCAGAATTTTTGCCGCCAAGCTTCTTTCTTGGGCGGAGTGTTGCGCTTCCTGCTTCTGCCTTTCCAATACTGGCGATTTCGCCTCGCACAAATTTTCCCCGTATTTTCTATGCCTGGAGCGTCTAGTCTTGACGCCTCCGAGATAGAAGTTGCACCGGTCCCTTTGCTATTCTTGCCGGTTCGGTAGCTCCGGATCTTTACTCAAAGCCGATATCCAACGCCTTTAATGGTCGGGTCACAAGGTTACTTCTCACGGCAAAGTTAGTTGGGACATTAGCCCACCAGCCATTCAAAATTGTAAAGCATTTCAAAGTTATAGTCCAGACCAGGAGATGGTATAGTTGTAAAGGCTATAGAGCCGTAAATTATAGAATTGAAATTAAAATTTTCTGCTTTTGTCAGACGTCAACATAAATTCAAAGCTACCAGTCACTTAGCTGGCTGTGTGAGCTGGGTATCACATGCGTCTGTGGGCGCTTGATTACATAACAACTTATACACAAAGCTACCAAGCTACTCGGACTGCTTAGCTTGCATATTTCCCACAGAACAGAAACCTTTTGGCAACACAACAAGGTTCCCTTAACAGTCTAATAGCAGTAAAGTCGATTATGGTTATTATTTTGATTATAAAAGTGTGACTACACACCTGTTCGCCTTATTAAGCGAACAATACTCCCAGCTTTCGGAAAGCACTTGGACCACAGACATATCCGGAAAAGCTGCAGTATGGTCATGTAAAGGACAACCATTTATATCTTGCTCCAGATATCACAACTGTTTCATTGGGCAAATATACGTGGCATATACTTTGTTAGCTGCTATGCTCCTCCCAGCGACTCAATTAAAGATTTTGAAGAACTCCTCCTAGAACTATCTCTAGAAACCAGAGGCAAAGCACCAATTATAATCGCAGGCGACTTCAATGCGTGGTCGACCGCTTGGGGTAGCAGGCGCACAAACCACCGTGTGCGTCTACTAGTTGAATTATTCTGCCAAACGAATTTTACGATTCTGAATAGCGGAACACAAAATACATTTCAAAAAGGAAACAAAGGCTCCATAATCGATCTCATGTTCGCCAACGACGCCCTTAATAGGCACATCAAGTGGGCGGTGTCGGACATATTAACAAACAGTGACTACATGGCTATTACTGCTGAAGTCTCATATGCCGAAGGGACGGAACGCCGCAGCAGGAGCACATGCCAAAACGAACTTGGAAACAAAAAGTCTTTGATGCGTTCAGAAAATATGTATACAAGGCGAAGACGCCATACACTTGGTATCCGCAGTGTCACAAAAATTGTCTACAGCCTGCGACGCAACCATGCTTAGGACAGCATACCACAAACAACCGAAAGCCATTGTATTGGTGGAATGAAGAAATTGCTGGGCTCAGAAAACTCTCCAACTCAGCTAGACGCCGCCTACAACGTTACCAGAGTGAAGAAAATGAAAGCAGTCTTAGGAATATATTTAAAAGTCAAAAGAAGCTTCTGAAGTCAGCCATTTGTCGCAGTAAAAAGAAGTGTTTTGAAAAACTCTGTGAGGAAGCAAACGAAGACTCCTGGGGAACAGCATATAAAATATGTATGTCAAAATTCAAAAACAAGGCACAACAACCCAAAAGTGCATCCTTCATGAGAAAAGTCGTCGAAACTTTGTTTCCAAAACACGACAGTATTTCTTATGCTAAGCCTCGAACCGAAGTCATAGAGCCACCACTGCTGGTTAGTGCAGAAGAAATATTGGCCATAGCCGGAAAAATTAAAAGCAGCAAAGCGCCTGGATTGGATGGCATTCCAAACAGAGCCCTAAAGGCAACCATAATTCTGAAACCTAAATTATTCCTAAAAATGTACAATGCGTGCTTAAAAGAAGGAACATTTCCCGACCCATGGAAAGTCCAGCGATTGGTTCTACTCCCTAAACCAAAAAAGCCTCCGGAGGAACCATCTTCATATCGACCTCTGTGCATGCTTGACACTATCGGCAAAGTATATGAAAGCATAGTTAGAAACCGCTTGGAGATAGCAATCCATAAGGCCGGCGGATTATCAGAAAGACAATACGGCCTTATGAAAAAGAGGTCCACCATTGACGCACTATTCGATGTCGTTGACACCGCGAAATGCGCAGTAAGTGGCAAGCGATGGAAAGGCGGAGCAAAAAAATATTTTGCGCTGATCACCCTGGATGTGAAGAATGCCTTTAACTCAGCAAAGTGGGCAAACATAATCAAAGCTCTGTATGACATAAGCACTCCTGATATCTGATGAAAATTGTCATAAGTTATTTCGAAAACAGGCGACTATTATTCGATACAGATAAAGGCTCGGTACTAGGCCCCCTTTTATGGAACGTAATGTATGATGGGGTGCTAAGGAGACACCAACCGAAAAATTTTAAATTAGTTGCAAACAGTCTACCTTATTGTGTAGCAGTTGCTAAACACCTCGATGACCTCCGGAGCAAATTCAACGAGTGCATAAACGGTCTGCGCCGGTGGTTCTCCTCAATGAGTTTAGAACTGGCGGAGCAAAAGACTGAAGTCATATCATAATCACAAGAAAAGCGGAGGAAAGTATATTTCTTACCATAGGGGAGTGCCAGATTCATTCACAGCCACACCTAAAATATTTGGGAGTAATAGTAGACTCAAGGCTCAAATTTAAGGAACTGCTTGTAAAGCGGACAAAATCCTGAATGCCTTATCAAGAATGATGGCAAACAAAGGCTGCGTGCATTCCAGCCGACGTTTTTTACTCGCAAAGGTAATGAGATCGGTTGTATTATATGCGGCTCCAATAAGGATCCAGGCGCTAGGCATCAAAGCATATGCCAGACAAATAAACACAGTGCACAGACTGTCGGCACTAAGAGTTATCAGTGCATTCCGAACAATTTCAAGCGATGCTGCTGAAGTAATAGCCAGTATGATGCCCATTGACATCCAGGGTGATGAATACGAGCGAGTGTACAAATTATCAGAGCCATAAGAAGAGAGAGTGAACAGCTTAACAATATGGCAGCAGCGGTGGCAAACTCATACCGGATATCCATTTTGGATCGACAGACGACATGGGGTCCTGGATTTCCACCTAACCCAAATATTAAGTGGACATGAATGCTTTAGAAGCTATCTATACAGATTCCAGCACGACATTAGTCCGAATTGTCGAATTGTCCGTCGTGTTCAAAGTGCTGTGAAGACTCTGAGCATGTTTTCTTTTATTGCCCGCGCTTTATAAGTTCAAGGGAAAAACTTAAAACTACACTCGGTGGTAGTTTTACGGTGGAAAATTTGACAACACTCATGTGCCAGTCCACTGAGAACTGATGAGCTGTCAGCGAAGCGGCAGCCTCAATCATGACAAAACTCAGACATATAGACCAGAGAAGGCGTCCGTCAATCCGTGCCATAGAAGAGACTTAAATGTCTTATAACTCCCACGAAGTAATACTTAATCAGGTGGTTCCGTGGGAGAGTCTGGAGGTGGGAGTAGGTTGGTTTAACGGATTAAAGTTCCGCACTCCGGCTTTAAACAAAAAAAAAACAAAAAAAAAAATTTACGCATTCCTCCATAATGAACTCACACACACATTCCATCGCCATTACTTCTCTACACTCTTTCTCTCATATCTATGAACTTGACTTTAATGTAGCAGTGGTGCGGACGATAGAACAGCAGAAATTATGCTACTGATATTTACTACTGTATGTACATGTAGCAGCCCTCTAGGCATTCGACTAATTAAAGAACTAGCGATCACAGAGCGGCTTTAATTTTTTAATTATTACGCCTTAGAAAACAACGCGATATATGTGTTTGTGAATGTTTGTAAGTGATTATGTTGCACACTTCGTTTTATAATAATTGAGAGCCAAAATGTGTTAGGTAATGTTTATTAGTGTCAGGTGGCCGCATCCAATATATTTTGCGCTCATACATTATCACACTGTTCACAATTCATTCGTAAAGTTTGATTGTGTTTACGTCATATGGCATATTTCTATGCATACACATATGTAAGTGTAAACCATTTTAAATAAATTTAAAGTTTCGCCCATTTTCTCTGAAAATATTGACGGTTTTGTAGTCCAGAAATAAATTCTTCTATTTTTAAACACGCATTTTTAGATGTGTTAGGAAAAGGATCTACAGTAAAACTCTAGTTAGCCGTATTACCTAGACCCAAAATTATAAATGCCAACATTCATGGTTTCTCATTATTTGTGCTTAAAATTTGTTTAATCTAAGTCGAGAAGAGCCATATACATATTGATCTTGACAGCAATTTTAAAGTTTCTCTATAGAAACTGTAATATATATATTTTTGGAGAAATACATATTGTAATTACACCGGTCAACACGATTTTTGGGTCTGACATCTATATGTTGAATTTTAGTTTCTCCTATGACAAAAATAAGGACTTTTTTTCCGGTTAAAGTTTGCTCTCGTAGAAATTAAAGCAATTTTTCGATTTTTAAGGAGAAATTACTGATTTTTATATTTTTTCTACAATTTCACTATAGATTATAATTAGAAAACTTTTTTTTAGATACAAGAGTCGTTTTTATTCAAAATGTGTGATAAACAATAATATATAAATGTAAAATAATAAGAAATTACTGTCTAAAAATGAATGTTTTGTATTTCTTTTATGCTCATATGAGCTCTCTCGTATTAAACCCCAAATATAATCTCCCATCATATTCTTGTTGTACTGCCCTTGATATCGATGTTCAAAGTGCATCACATCTTGGCGAAAACGTTCTCCTTGCTCCTCGGAGTAGGCCCCCATGTTGTCTTTAAATTCTTTTAGATGAGTATATAGCTTATGAAGTTTATGAGACATTCTGCAGTCCATAATTTTGAAGCCTTTAAGCATTTTTTCAACCAATTTTGCATAGTTACTAGCTCGATGATTCCCCAGGAAACCACCAACTACTGCTTTAGAACTTTCCCAGGCTCGTTTTTCACTAGCATTGAGAAGCTTCGTAAAGTCATCACTCTTCATTATTTGCGGTCCTACGAAAATACCTTCTTTAATTTTAGCTTCAGATAATTTCGGGAAAAAGCCCCTTAAATACTCGAACGCTCCAGAGTTCGGATCCAGTGCTTTTACGAATTGCTTCATTAACCCTAATTTTATATGTGCGGTGGTATTAAAATGTTTTCGGGCTCTACAATTGGTTCCGACTTTACGTTATGTTTTCCAATTTTAATTCGAAGCGATCAGGCCATTTACGCTGTTGATGATGTACTGAGTCAGCTCTGCTGTCCCATAAGAAAACCAACCGTTTTAAAATCACCAATTACTGGCCATTGGTATTCTGTGTATTTTAATTTTTCTAATATGATTTTTACACTAACATAACTTTCTTTCAACAATACAGAGTGTGCTAGAGAAAGACTTGGCAATACATTTCCGTTATGGAGTTTTTAAGCTTTTCGAAGAGCTAACGACAAAAAACCAACATTCAGATGCTACGAATGGTATTCCAATTTCATTAAATAAATCAGTTACGTTGTTGCAGTAACAAATACCGGCTTCTTTTGTGAAAAAACATGAAAAAGTTTTATGACGCTCTCTTTGATCAGTTATTTTAACACCATCTTCAAATAAGTTCCATTGCTTTAGTCGTAAGCCTAATATTTCTGCTTTGCTTTTGGGTAAGTTCAGGTCTCGCACCAAATCATTAAATTCACATGAGCTAATAAAATATGGCCCAAAAGTTTGCGACTTTGTTATGAAATCACTACCATCAGTGTTGGTTAGTGGTGCACTGGATCCTGTTGAACTTTGTGACGGCTGAACTTCAGAGCTATCTGATCTTGAACGTACGGGCACAGGCATATTTTCATCATGAGGTATCGGAGATTATGATTCAGGAAGATCTGGATAAAAAGTATTTTCTGCATTTTTACCAGACCTTTCACCTTACTTGGGTTAACCATACAAAAATAACAGTCATGGACATGATCCCTGGGTTCTCTCCAAATCTTTGGCATCGCAAACTTCATGTGTCGATTTTCTCCTCGGTACCAAGCTAGAAATAACAAAATTACAAGGGTCTAATTTAAATTTGCTCTACAATTTTAAAAGTCATAAATGTTGATTTCTTATTATTTTTACAATTAACGCAGGCGAAGTGATGTACCCAATTTTCATTTTGATTACTGACTTTTAGGTTAAAATAGGCTTCATAGGCTTCGCAAAGTTTCAAATTTGTTGATAAAGCAAATTTTTTACTTCTAACTTTAATAAATTCACCGCAAATAAAACAGAATGAATCAACATAATTTTTACACTGACTTGACGCCATTTTTTAACTGAGTAATACACTAATATTGTTGTTACAGCTATAATAAACAGGTTAACATTCACTACTGTGCCTCTTACAAATAATAATACTGTTTACTTTCGGGTTAATCAAAGGTGCTGCCATCTTTGATTAATGAAATAAATTAAAATATACTTATCGATGTAGATCAGCCCAAAGCAAACTTTTAGAACTAAAGATTAATATTTAAGTGTTTTTCAATGTCTAGAATCAGAACTCAAGCATGAGAACAGAAACCCCAAAAAATATTTTTTTGTTGACCGGTGTTATATCTTATATACATATATACAAGCTCTGTCGCAAAAGAAACAAGACTGTTAAAAACAAAAACAACAAAAAAATTAATATTTTTCAAATGTTATATTTTTTTATTCAAAGTAGTTTCCTTGTGCTTCGATACAGCGTTTAGCCTGCTCAATTAGCATTTCAAATGAGTGTTTAAGATCACTTTTCGAAATGCTCTTGAGAATATCGGTCATCGCCTTTTGGATAGCTGAAATGTCCTGAAACCAGTGCCCTTTCATGGGCAAATGAAGTTTTCCAAATAGGTAAAAATCACAGGGTGCCAGATCAGGAGAGTAAGGTGAGTGATTAATGGTTAATATGGAGTATTGTGTAACAGGCGCCAGGACCCTGCGTCATGGTATTGTGGTCGAGTACGACGAATGCGTGACAAAAGACGCTTCATAACACCAAGGTAAAACACAGCAATAATCGTTTGGCCAAGTGGGTCGAACTCTCGGTGAACAATACCTTCGGAATCGTAAAAGCAAATCGGCATCGTCTTTATTTTTGACTTCTGAAGACGACTTTTTTTGGCCCGACTTCTGATCGTCACAGAGGTCCTCACGACCTTCTTGGAATCGCATAAACCATGAGTAAATTACTACGGGATAGGCACTGATCACCATAAACTTTTTTCATTATTTGAAATGTTTTGGTATACGTTTTCCCAAGGTTAAAACAAAATTTAATATTTGCTCTTTGTTCAAAATGCATTTTACCATCGATGACCAAAAGCTGCTGTCACTTTTTGATCGATAACATTGTATTTGGCCAATTGTCTTAAAATTTTTACGAAATGTCAAGAAGAAATCAAAATTTTTATTTCATATACCCACCAGTAGGTGGCGCCACCAGAAACAGTTATATTTGAAAAGTTCTGTTTCTTTTGCGACAGACCTTGTATTTCTTATGTGCGTGTGTATGTCACTAAACGCCTCTTAAACGACTGGACTGGACCGATTTTTTTTGTGTGATGTCATATGAAAATAAAAGAGAACTGTAATGTACTGAACACATAGAGCACGACAGTCTTCCAGCGACCTCTCTCAAATATCAAAATACACACGTCCTTATGGACACAGTTATTTGACAGCTGTATGATTGCAGGCTCTTTCGCTAATTTAAAAATATTTTCAAATTTGTCGACGACAGTAGAGAGGAGAGGATGCCACTAATATATAAAACGTAAAATTATTCAAAGCTCTAACAAACCTGACATTATTTTACAAAGAGAAGCATAAAATAGCTTTGTTATGTATATCATTTCTGATAACAATTGATAATTTAAAACAAATAAATTTACCTATTTACTTACTTTTTGCATAAAAAATTTCACTCCGAACAACATAATAAAATTTTATTAAAGTTAAAGTTATTAGTATGGGAACAACGAAATTGTGTACATACAAAATGGACAGCTGTGTTGTTTTGTGTATATGTATCTTATGTCACTGTCTTTTTGCAAATGTTCATGTAGCAGGATTGACGACTCCATTTACAGTTCACTGTTGTGCTGTCATGTCGTGTCGCTCTCTTTGTGTTCAAAGCGTCAATGGGATGTACACAATTTCGTTATTGCATTCTAATACCTTTCACTTCAATGAAATTACCTCTCCTCTCCTCTACTCTGTTGTCTGCAAATTTAAAAATATTTTTAAATTAGCGAGAGCGACAACTGAGAGCCTACTGTCGTGTAGTCGTGCAGCTGTTTAAATTACTGTGTCTATAACAACGTGTGTATTATAACATTGAGAGATGTCGGTTGCAATCTGTCGCTCAGCACATCACGCTATAATGAAGCTAAAACATTTTTCGACACCAGCGATCGTCATGCCGTTGCTCCCTTATACCATGTTCAGACTGACATTTAATCACACGATTTCGGCTGTTGAGTGGTTATCCCGCCATGAATGACAGTTCAAAATCATTTCATCAGAGTGATTTGACACTGAAACCACGCTAAATCTCTCTGCGCGACTCTGATTTTGTGACATCTGTTGGTCACATTTGTTTAATCGCAGCTGATTTTGCTACTATAAACTGTCAGAATTTAAAACTAACAGACAAAAAAGACAAAAAAATAAAACAAAAAGTTGTAGTCTATTACAAATCAATTTACAAAATAAAAAAAAAAAAATGGAAAAAACGCAAAAAAAAGAGCGTTATGTGGAGTGAGGCTGCGGAGGCCGACTTATTAGAGATAGGGTAATATGAGGAAATGTCTCGTGCAATGCTTTTGGCTGGACACGATTATAAATAATAAATTATGAGGTAAACATATAATATTAAAATTTTTTTTTTTTTTATTTTTAAACAAGAAAAGCAGAAAATTGGCCCATCGTGTGGCTTCCCTAGTCGGTGGAAACATTTTGAGGCAGTACACCAAGCAGTAGGCGGCTTTGAAAGTTTTTGTTCCGCCGAACTTGTGGAGGATACCATTGTGGGTAAGGTGGGGTTCGATAAAGCCATGCGAGATAACGCCATATGGCTCTATCACTCAATTCAAAGAGAGATAAAGCCATATTCTCGTCGTGCGCTATCCCGCATGGCTTTATCTCTCATTTGATTTTCCCTTTTACGGAATATTATCTGCTATATATGCATTCATGAAGGTGTAAGCATTTTGCAAAAGGGAAAACATTCCCAATGAAAAATAAATTCATATGAGAGATAAGGCCATATGACTTTAACTCACAATTGACAAAAAAAATGGCATTATCTCTCAATGCTAATATGGCTTTACCTCGCAACTGGATAGCGTTATCCCGCATGGCTTTATCGCACCCCACCTGTGGGTAAGTTTTAAGCGCATTGGAGTAGATTCCAATATTCATAATAAAATGAAAAACGTTTGTGAAATGTTTCTTTACACTTTTATTTGTTTCTTCTATTTTCAGTTGACATGGAACCAATTTACGTAGAGGCCTATACGGAAGGAGAGTCGCCGCTACCAAGCCCAGTCGATGGTCCTTCTACGTCGCGTGGTTGCGCTTGGCCATCGTCAAGCGATGCTGTGAGGAAGAAAAAATCAGCAATAACAATAATGGAGGAAATTAAGGATGACTTAGGAAAGGCGACCGAGGCAATAAAGGACGATTTAAAAGAAGTAAAGGACGCTTTCATTGACTTCCTTCGTCGCCAAAAATATATTTAAAATTCTTTTTTCAAGTTTTAGTTTTAAGATATACAGTCACTCACAGCTTATTTGATGCAGATAGAAGTTTTTTGTAAAGTATTCTATTTTTCTTCAAATCTTGCAAAAACGAAAAAACTGAGTATGCATAGATCTTATTTGTTTTGTTCTATTTAGGTCCTCAACAAAAAATTCCAAAAACTGTCCAGTCGTTTCATTGTAATACAAAAAAAACAATAACATAACGACAATAGGACGCCACAGCTTAAATGATGCAGTTAAAAGAACCGCTATTTTTCGTCGTGATTTGCAACAATTGGAATTTTTTGATTAGTTTACAGATAATTGTTGAAAGAAGTGGATCTAAAGTGATATTTAAATTTACGTAAACTTAAATTTGTTAACCATGGGACCGCGGACATCACTAGAAAAACGAGAGTTGGTGTTGGAGCAGTTTAAAAAGGGAATGTCGCAACGTAGAATAGCTGAACTAGTAAATTTGAGCTCGTCCACAGTTCAGCACATTATTGAACGCTTTGTACGTGAAAATCGTGTGGTAAATAAAGGACGACAGGCTTTTTTTTGTTTTTGAATTATAACTGTGCCATTGCTTCTGTTACTATTTTGCTATTTACGTCTAATTGTTACAAATAAACTAGATATTCAAGAAAAAAAGTTTTTGTCATTTACTTCATTCGTTTATTTTTTATGCGCGCTCAAACATAAAAATGTTGATCGTGGAATCACTTTTGCTCCCCACTGTATATAAAATATAGAAATACCTGTTTTTTTTTTCTTTTGTACTGGAATTGAATTATGAGATATGTAAGTATGGATCGGTTGAGATTTAATAATATTTCAAAGTTGACTGTAATAACTCACCGAAATACTAAACGAACGCTTGTCTTATTTCCTCTGCTCTTGGGTTAACATATCCACAAATGTTAGATACATCTTCTGGCAACTGCCGAGATTCGTTTTCAATTTGTTGCGCTGCAATCCACTTTTCACTAATTTCATCATTTTCCTCATTTAAAAAGTTGTGCGAAACGCAGCACGATTTTATGACAATTTTCATGTTGGCCATGTGGTTATCCAAGCCTTTTCCTACTCGTATAAACCTACCTTTTAAATGACTGAAAGCATTTTCCACCACTCTTCGGCATTTCGAAAGTAGATAGTTAAATTTTTTTTTATCCAAAGGTTGGGTTACAAAAAATCGGTCATGTCTTTAAATGTAGCAGATTGTGCCAACTCGCTGTTTTAAAGATGAACCCTCAAGTATTGAAGAGTCATTACAACGGCCTGAACTACCAACGTTGATGTACGAGTACATATATAAAGCGACATCTATAACATTAAATAAATGCATTAGGTGTTTAAACAAGCTTCATGAAAAAACTTACCTTGCATCGACTAAAGCCAAAAGAACTGTGTAATTGTAGTAGTCAACAGCATCTTCTGTAGCTGGGCGAATTTCTTTATGACAACCATCTAAAACTTAAATATATAATGGGTTGTCTACGGTTTGCTCCATGTTTGCGATGCTATAACTGACGAACGACTTAAAAGAAACGACAATCAATCAAACACGTGTTAGCGCGTGAAATGAGCTTTCCAAAAAGGTAAAGCATGACCCGATGAGACAAATAAAACTAGAACTACGCGCTTTCAGCCCCAACTATCAAAAATACCGCAAGACTTTTTTGAGAACCTAATATAAAAACTCCAATGCAAAAAATTTAACTTATCTATAGGTAATAAGATAACACTTGAGAAAAACCCAATGACTCAAAACCATTTAAAAACTCGCGCAATTGAATTTTGTTAATTGGGAATTTTTTCAAATACAAAGGCCATAAACATCGCCAGACTTCATGAGAGAAATCAATTAGAATGGAGCAGACAGTGCTTTTACCAATTCCGAACATATTTTCAAATGTTCGGTATTTTGCAGAAGAGCCAGGAGCATATAAAGCAATAGCAATGCGTTTCTCTAATGGAACTGATTTCCGGTAGTTAGTGGTTTTCTTCTCCAAGCCTTTCGACATAATACACAATTTAATGAAAGAACTGCGCTTCATTCGGAAGTTGTTTTTAAAAAATGCGTCTGAATTCACCTGGAAGTCGACTTCCCAAAACATTTCGTCACGAGTCTGAATTATATACACATTATAATTAAACGAAATTATAACTAATACCAATATTTTTATACTTGCCTTTATCCAAATAGACCTTGTTGAATTTGCTCCATATGGACTACACATTTTTAGTTTTACGTGTTCACGCAGCAAACGTTTCATTGCTAAACGGTTAGAATCAAACAATTCCCAAATTATTTCCATTGAGCGGAGATAATTTAAAAAAAAAAAGACAATTTTTATAACACGACGTTACAATGTTTTCCTTTAATAAATACTTTGATGTTTATGGCAGAATGTCAAAAACCTCTGATTTGTAAATCGCCAACGGCAGTAAGAACAGGGTTGAGTTATGAAATACTTAAATTAATCTAATCCCTTTAAATTTTTGGTCTGAACATGGTATTAAGTCACTAAATACTAAAGCAAGTATGGTTGCGTCTAGTCTATTGACGGCGAGTATATGTACCAGGGAACTGCAAGGAGTACTAAATTTTTGTTTATACTTAAGTAGTGATCCGTTACACTGTCTGATTCTGTCAGTTCGGTCAATGTACGTTTGTCTTTAAACCAGCGCAAGAGAAAAACTTTGAATCACTACCGATCAACTTATACCTAATTTGTTTATGAATTTTCGCATCAGCAGTAAATACCCGAAGTGATGCAAACTCATATGCTGAATACAATGCTCGCGACACGACATGGCAGCACGACAGTGAACTGAAAATGGCGTTGTGCATCCTACTACATGAACGCATGTACAAAAGACAACACAGCTCTCCATTTTCCATGTACACAATTTCGTTCTGGCCATACTAATACCTTACACTTCAATGAAATTTTAATATTTTGTTCAAAGTGAAATTTTTTATGCAAAAATAAGTAAATTGGTATATATTTTTGTTTTAAATTATCAATTGTTATTACAAATGATATAATAGAGCTATAATAGATCTATTTTATGCTTTTATTTGTAAAATAACGTCAAGTTTGTTAGAGCTGTGAATAATTTAGATTTTATATATTAGTAGCATCACCACTCTTCCTCATCTCTCTCTTCCATTCTACTGTCAACTCTACTGTCGTCCTGCTGTCGTTGGCAAATATAAGAGTATATTGAAGTTAGCGAGAACGACAGCCGTCGGCCTGCAATCGTGTAGTCGTGCAGCTGTCAAAATAACAGTGTCCATAAGAACGTGTGTATTTTAATATTTGACAGATGTCGTTTGTCGTCTGTCGCCAGCATTGTATTCAGCACTTCATGCTTCAATGATTGAAATGACCGACAGCGTTCTGTTCGTATATCATCCCCAAAACACTGATATACTCGTAACTACATATATCAGTATACTTCTGTTCTATTTCAAATACATATGTTTATGTATACAAGTACGTACATATGTAGGTATCATGTCATTTTCTCTTCAAGAAGCTGCTCATTTGTCGGATCGGCCGATAATGGACTGCTATAACATATAGCTGCCATACAAACTGAACGATCGGAATCAAATGCTTGTATGGAAAACTTTCACATTTGGCAAGATACATATATTCACGAAATTTGATATATATTATTTTCGAAGGCAGCAATGTAATCTCCGAAAAAATTGTTCAGATCGGTTAACTATAGCATATAGCTGCCATACAAACTGAACGATCGGAATCAAGTTCTTTAATGGACAACTTTCAAATTTGACAAGATATATTCACGAAATTTGGTATATATTATTTTCTAAAGAATAATGTAATCTCCGAAGAAATTGTTCAAATCGGTTAATTACAGCATTTAGCAGCCATACAAATTGAACGATCTGAATCAAGTTCTTGTATGGACAACTTTCACACTTGACAAGATATATTCACGAAATTTGGTATAGATTATTTTTCAAGGCAACAATGTAATCTCTAAAAAACTTGTTCAGAACGTGTTACTATAGCATATAGCTTCCATACAAACTGAATACATTGTATGTAGTTACTAACAGAAATGCACCTGTGAAGGATAACTCAGGGCACCGTTACTTCCGTGCGAACCACCACTAGTCAGACGGCGCCAGTGCAAGTTAGTTTGCCGGCTGCGATCAGTTTTGGTACTGTCCTTAAAAACGTTTGTTGTTGGAAGTCCAATTGACTTAAGAGAGCAAAAAGAGTGTAGAAAAATGTATTAGCTTCATTATAGCGTGAGCCGCAAAGGGAATAAGTTCTGTTCTCTTTAAATAACGGGTGATTTTTTTGAGGTTAGGATTTTCATGCATTAGTATTTGACAGATCACGTGGGATTTCAGACATGGTGTCAAAGAGAAAGATGCTCAGTATGCTGTGACATTTCATCATGAATAGACTTGCTAACGAGCAACGCTTGCAAATCATTGAATTTTATTACCAAAATCAGTGTTCGGTTCGAAATGTGTTTCGCGCTTTACGTCCGATGAGCGATGAGGCTCATTTCTGGTTGAATGGCTACGTAAATAAGCAAAATTGCCGCATTTGGGGTGAAGAGCAACCAGAAGCCGTTCAAGAACTGCCCATGCATCCCGAAAAATGCACTGTTTGGTGTGGTTTGTACGCTGGTGGAATCATTGGACCGTATTTTTTCAAAGATGCTGTTGGACGCAACGTTACGGTGAATGGCGATCGCTATCGTTCGATGCTAACAAACTTTTTGTTGCCAAAAATGGAAGAACTGAACTTGGTTGACATGTGGTTTCAACAAGATGGCGCTACATGCCACACAGCTCGCGATTCTATGGCCATTTTGAGGGAAAACTTCGGACAACAATTCATCTCAAGAAATGGACCCGTAAGTTGGCCACCAAGATCATGCGATTTAACGCCTTTAGACTATTTTTTGTGGGGCTACGTCAAGTCTAAAGTCTACAGAAATAAGCCAGCAACTATTCCAGCTTTGGAAGACAACATTTCCGAAGAAATTCGGGCTATTCCGGCCGAAATGCTCGAAAAAGTTGCCCAAAATTGGACTTTCCGAATGGACCACCTAAGACGCAGCCGCGGTCAACATTTAAATGAAATTATCTTCAAAAAGTAAATGTCATGAACCAATCTAACGTTTCAAATAAAGAACCGATGAGATTTTGCAAATTTTATGCGTTTTTTTTTAAAAAAAAGTTATCAAGCTCTTAAAAAATCACCCTTTAGTTGTGTTGTGGCAAGTGTACTTTTATACTAAATATCCGTACATATTTAGAAATAAGAAAAACGTTATCTTCGGCTGCACCGAAGATAATATACCCTTCACAGGTGTATTTCTTTTAGTAACTACGTGTTTATATGTTATAGTAATCAGATCCTATTACCTTTAGCAGTAATCCATGTTAAATTTCATGAATACACCACGTCAAATGCGAAAGTTTTCCATACAAGCCCTTGAATCCGATCGTTTAGTTTGTATGGCAGCTATATGCTACAGTAAGCCGATCTGAACAATTTCTTCCGATATTAAATTATTTCTATGAACAATAACTCATACCAATTTTCGATATTTCAGATATGTATATAGTCAAATGAGGAGGTTTTCCATGCAAGCATTTGATTCCGATCATTCAGTTTGTATGGCAGCTATATGCTATAGTTAACCGATTTCTTCGGATATTGTGTTGCTGTCTTATAAAATAATCTATACCAAATTTCAGTGATATACCTTGTCAAATGCAAAAGTTTTCCATACCAGCACTAGATTCCGATCGTGCAGTTTATAGCTTCAACAGCTATATGCTATAGTAAGCCGATCTGAACAATTTATTCGTATATATGTATGTATATTACATTTTTATCTTAGAAAATAAACTGTTCCAGCTTGTGTGTAGACACATGACATGACTAAATCGACTCAGCTCAACATACTGATCATTTACATATATACATATATATATGTATACTTTATAGGGTCTCCGACGCTTCCTTCTGGGTGTTACAAACTTCGTGACATACTTAATACGAGGTGTGTTTAAAAAGTATCGGTAATTTTGTGTTTTTTTTAAATTATTTATTTATTCATGAATATCTACTTTGTCCCCTTCAAAGTAATCCCCATGAGATATTATACACTTGTGCCAACGGTTTTTCCAATCTTCGAAGCACTTCAAAAAATCATTTTTTTTTTTGTCTTCTTCAGCTCCTCCTCCGATGCCGTCTTTATCTCGTCAGTTTAGGGAACAAGAAAAAGTCACAGGGGGCCAGATCTGGGAAATACGGTGGCTGCGGAATCATTAGTGTTGTTTTCGGCCAAAAAGTCGCGCACATGCAACAATGTGTGAGCAGGGGCGTTATCGTGGTGCAAAAGCCATTTTTTGTTCTTCCACAAATCCTCGTGTCTGGCGGATTGCTTCACGCAAATTGTGCATAACTTGCAGATAATATTCCTTATTGACCGTTCTTCCCTGTGGCAAGAACTCATGATGCACCACGCCCCTGCAATCGAAGAAAACTGTCAGCAAAACTTTCACATTCGACCGAACTTGGCGCGCTTTTTTCGGTCTTGGCTCATGCGGCAGCTTCCATTGAGATGATTGTGCTTTGATTTCCACGTCATAACCATAAACCCACAATTCGTCACCAGTTATGACCCTCTGTAGCAAATTTGGGTCGTCGCGGACAGAATTTAACATCTCATTAGCAATATTCATGCGATGCTGTTTTTGATCACAATTGAGCAATTTTGGTACGAATTTCGCGGCGACCCGTCTCATGACCAAATCATTGATAAAAATCGAATGGCACGAGCCAATTGATATGTTTAGGTCCTCAGCAACTTCTCTAACGGTGATTCGACGATTGGCCAATACCATTTTCTTCACTTCATTAATTTTTTCCTCTGTTGTTGAAGTGCTCGGGCGTTTGGCACGCTCTTCGTCGTTCACATCTTCTCGGCCTTCTGAGAACAATTTGTGCCACCGATAAACGTTGCTCCGGTCCAAGGTAGCTTCTCCGTATGCCACAGGCAACATTCGGAATGCATCCGCGCACTTAATTTCGTTTTTCACACAAAATTTGATACAGGTTCTTTGATCCATTTTTTTGAATAGTTAAAAATCGAAGACGATCTAAAACACGTGTAAGCAAAGCAGCTGTCAACAATTTAATGAACATTCAAAATGGCCGAGCTTGTCGGCATAAGTGAGACATAATTACCAACATAACGCCACAAAAAATTCGAAATTCGAATATACGTAACCCGCGAAAATTCAAAATTCGCGATACTTTTTGAACACACCTCGTATACCCTTTATAAATATAGGAAAGATAGAGGTTGAAATATGAGAAAGAAAATCATTTGGTTGTTGCTGCTGCACATTATTGTAATAACGGAGTAAGCATCAAAATAATTTTCGCGTTTCTGGTAAAATACAATGGAAAAGAAGTATTCGGTATCCAATATTCAATATTATTCTATTTAAATTTTAGTTTATCCCGACAGTTGGTGCTGCAATCAAAATCGAGAAAAATATTTCGTATTTTTGTGTTATTATTGCGTGATTTTAAGTTGTGTGCTAATTAAAATTTTATATAAAAATATAATTAGTGTTGGAAGAGTTTTGAAGGGTGCAGAAAAAGTATATACTTTGCGAATTTAGTGCGAAATCGAAGTGAGTATATTTCTTATCAATATTTTATTAAATTTGCACATGCATTCTTTAACAACCAGCCAAACCCACAAATTAATTTATGTAGCTCATTTCATAACGATATTTTTATTATTGGTTTTATTAGAAATTATTAGTTTTTGGAATTATTAAATAAAAACGTAAAGAAATAAAATCACACGTTTTTACCAAAAATTTGTGACAATAAATCCTTTTAGGTAATTAATTAAAATTTTATCTCCAATAAGTAACTCATATTCCTAGCGGACGAGTTTTGTTTAATAGTTTCTTATTTTTACAGAAAACTGCCACGTCTTCATGGATGGGCAAGAAATATTGGTCGACATACTCTGAACAGTCGAAGAACAATCAAACAAATTTAAGAAATAAAGTTGCACGTACACTTACAAATGAATTTTCAGGGCGACGCAGGATAATCGAGCACTGGCATGAGCATCACTGAATCGCTCACAAATTATTATTTATAATCATAAACAAATAGTTCACGAAATAAATAGATAAAAAGAAAACATAAAAAAATAAAAAAAAAAAATGAGTTCTTCGCAGCCTCAGCAGCAAGGCCGTAGGCATTCCTTAAATGCCTACTTCAGCTTTGTCGACCCCACAAATATAACAACTACGGACAATAAAAAGGGTAACGGCGGCAGAGGGAGCGCAGCAAAGAACGCAGTCAGCAGAAGCAGCAGAAAGCAACAATCGGGCAACAACAAATGTGCTGACAGTAACCAGTGTGCAGGTATCAATCAGCAAGCGTACAGGCATCGAAGAAAATCACAACGCACGGTGAGAACGTAATAAAACAAGGCCCATCTGTACAAACAGGCATTGACCGCTACGTCAATATAAAAAGGAAATTAAGTGCTTCAAAGACAGCGGTCAATCCTAAAAAAATTCAAGATGGCACACCAAACAAAAATAAAACGGAAGTTTTAAATGGCAACAGATTTGCCATACTAAGGCAATGGTTCAGACGACGATGCGAAGGGTACCACCGCAGTCGTTAATGCCAAACAACCTCCAATATATTTGCGGAAACGGAGCAGTAATACTCTTGTTGCGAAATCAAGTAAAATTGTTGGCACTAAAAATTTTCATATAGTGCCTTTGAAAAACGGCAATATAGACGAAACAAAAATTCAGTCGTACACTGAAAAAAGTTTCATCGAAATAGTTAAATTTTTGTCAAATAAAAACAAAAATTATTATTCGTATCAACTGAAGAGCTCTAAGGGCCTAGTTGTTGTAATCAAGGGTATAGGTCCGCCGTAGACTCTAATGAAGTCAAAGAAGCATTGGAAGAATGCGGTTTTGGAATTAAAACAGTTGTAAAATATCTAATAGAAGCAAAGTACCTCAGCCAATGTTTAAAATTGAATTGTTGCCAAACTCAAATAAACTTAAAAAAAATTAAACACATCCAATATACATATAATTTGAAATATATGCTGCATCGTAGAGTTACTGTGGAGCAACCACATAAAATAAACGGTGCCGTACAATATACTAACTGCCAAGAATATGGGCATACTAAATAATATTGCACTCTACGCAGTGTTTGTGTGGTATGTGGTAATTTATATCCCACTTCTCAATGCACCCTTAAAAAAGAAGAATTAAATAAAAAATGCAGCAATTGCGGAGGAAATCACACTGCTAACTACAGAGTATATAAAGATTTGAAATCGAAGTTGTCACAGGGCATTCAAGCACGTCGTAACCAAATGTTACAAACACTCCGTAATGAAATTATAGCAATCTCAGAAAAAAGGTCTAATCCTATTACTTCTAACAATAGTAATATGTAAGGAAGCTATGCAAATGTGTTGAAAGGCAACACTGTGCAAATGCAACTGCCGCAAAATCGGAGGTATTGAAACTATGATTATAAATCTTACACAGTATATGACACAATTCATGTCGACCATAGACAACATGATCCAAGATTTAATAAAATCACAAAATCAAATGTTGCAAAATTTATTAAGTAAAAAAATGAGCTTACTAAATATAATATCTGTATGCGGAATACTAACGGTGTTAACCAACATAAATTAGATATTATCAGATTTCTGTCTGAAAAGAATATAGATATAATTCTTATTTCGGAAACTCATCCAACAAATAAAAATAATTTTAATATACCGGGATTTAGACTATATATTTCAAACCATCCGGATGCGCACGGTGGCACGGCCGTGTTGATTAGAAATCGTTTAAGCCACTATGCTCTAGAATCTCATGCTACACCACAGTTACAAGCTAACAAAATATCACTAAAAAATTGGGGTTGTGACTTAAACCCTACGGCTTTATACTGTCCACCTCGTTCTAAAATTACAGAAATCGAATTTAAAGACTTTTTTGGAACACCAGGTCAAAGATTTCTAGCAGGTGGAGATTACAACGCTAAACGTACTGGGGCTCACGTCTTATTAATCCGAAAGGACGACAGCTGTATTAAACTCTTATAAATAGGCACAATAACCTTGAAATAATATCTCCTGGTAAGCCGACACATTGGCCTAGAGATCGTAAGAAAATACCAGATTTAATGGATTTTGCTGTAATCAAAAATATAGATAAATCGCACATAACAGCTGATACATGTACTGATCTATCTTCTGATCACTCTCCTGTACTAATAAAGTTATGTGAACACCCCATATTCGTTAATCCAAAAGTGGGTCTAGCTTCTCATAAAACGAATTGGCTAAAATATAAAAAATACGTTGCTAGCCACATTAATATTGAGTATAAAATAAATACCGGAAGAGATATTGACGAAAGTATAAGAGAAGTCAATGATATAATATCCAGCGCAGCTGTCTTAGCACCAACAAACAAAAGCTATAATCCGCTTGGTTTCAGAAAATTCTCTTCGAAGTGACGAGGAAAAGGCTAATTGTTTTGCAAATCACCTAGAAAAGGTATTTAAAACCAATTTGCCAAAGAACAACTTTAAGCTGTCAATCTTACCCAATACAGCTAAAGAGTCGCTCGAGTCTCTTAAGACTTTACCTTCTGGAATTATTGGTATCATCAAAGAACTGAATCCAAAGAAGGTGGCGGGACATGACAATATTTCCCCAAAAATAGTTGAGTTACCAATTATTGCTGTAGAGGTGCTCTCTTTGCTCTTCCATACAATTCTTAGTTTCGGATACTATCCAATTTCATGGAAAAAGTCGCAGATTATCTTGATAGAGAAACCTGGGAAAGACTTAATACAACCGTCTTCACACAGGGAGTACTGCTCAGCCATATATCTAGATGTAGCTCAGGTGTTTGGTAAAGTGTGGGACGAAGGTCATTTATACAAGATTAAAAAAATTCTACCTTTAGAATTGTATAAAACATTGGAGTCTTATTTAAAAAATAGAAAATTTATGGTAAAAGTGGGAGATTTCATATCTGATGAACGACAGATAAGGGCTGGTGTACCCCGAGGCAGTGGTTTAGGCCCAACATTATACATCATATTCTCAGCAGATCTTGCAACAGCTAATAATGTATTAACTTCAACTTTTGCGGATGACACAGCTATAGCCGTAACAAATGCCACATATGAATATTACCCGAGCACTTAAGGTCTGTCGAAGAATAACTAGCAACTGGCGTAAAAATGTGAATGAACAAACGTGTAAGCATGTTACGTTTTCGCTAAACCAAAAATGTGTCCGGCAGTGAAATGAACAATATTTTAGTACCCCAAGCGAATGAAGTAACATATATATCTTGGTATTCACCTAGATAGAAGGCTTACGTGGAGACATCTCTAGTAAAGTAACATGTACGAAAATTAGAGCTGCAAATTTAAATTGGCTTTTAAATAAAAACTCCAAACTTAGCCTAGACAACAAAGTACTTTTATATAATGCGGCCATAAAGCCGATTTGGATGTATGGCATTCAACTGTGGGGTACGACCTGTGCAACTAATATTGATATATTACAAAGGTTTCAATCAAAAATGCTTAGAACAATCACGTGTTCACCATGGTACATGTTTAACGAAAATATCCATAAAGACCTTGGTATCCCTATGGTAAAGAAAGAAGTAGAAGACAGCAGAATTAAATATGTATCTAAACTCTGAGATCACCCAAACCAATGTCAATTCGTGGCGCAGATTTAGAAAATACGTGTTCAATTATACGTTACATGTTCCAGAGTTGGAAAACCATCGAATTTGTTTGCTTTTACGCCTCAAGGATTAACCTAAAATATTGTACATCTATCATAGTTAGAGTGTAAGTTGTTTATCTTTAATTAAAACGACTTAAGAATTATTAAATTAAAAAAAAAAAACATACAGCTTTTCACTCATACAGTATACACATACTCACACGCTATGAATTGGTTGAATTGTTATAAAGGGTGATTTTTTTGAGGTTAGGATTTTCATGCAGTAGTATTTGACAGATCACGTGGGATGTCAGACATGGTGTCAAAGAGAAAGATGCTCAGTATGCTTTGACATTTCATCATGAATAGACTTACTAACGAGCAACGCTTGCAAATCATTGAATTTTTTTACCAAAATCAGTGTTCGGTTCGAAATGTGTTTCGCGTCCGTGTCCGATGAGCGATGAGGCTCATTTCTGGTTGAATGGCTACGTAAATAAGCAAAATTGCCGCATTTGGGGTGAAGAGCAACCAGAAGCCGTTCAAGAACTGCCCATGCATCCCGAAAAATGCACTGTTTGGTGTGGTTTGTACGCTGGTGGAATCATTGGACCGTATTTTTTCAAAGATGCTGTTGGACGCAACGTTACGGTGAATGGCGATCGCTATCGTTCGATGCTAACAAACTTTTTGTTGCCAAAAATGGAAGAACTGAACTTGGTTGACATGTGGTTTCAACAAGATGGCGCTACATGCCACACAGCTCGCGATTCTATGGCCATTTTGAGGGAAAACTTCGGACAACAATTCATCTCAAGAAATGGACCCGTAAGTTGGCCACCAAGATCATGCGATTTAACGCCTTTAGACTATTTTTTGTGGGGCTACGTCAAGTCTAAAGTCTACAGAAATAAGCCAGCAACTATTCCAGCTTTGGAAGACAACATTTCCGAAGAAATTCGGGCTATTCCGGCCGAAATGCTCGAAAAAGTTGCCCAAAATTGGACTTTCCAAATGGACCACCTAAGACGCAGCCGCGGTCAACATTTAAATGAAATTATCTTCAAAAAGTAAATGTCATGAACCAATCTAACGTTTCAAATAAAGAACCGATGAGATTTTGCAAATTTTATGCGTATTTTTTTTAAAAAAGTTATCAAGCTCTTAAAAAATCACCCGTTAAATGTACCTGTAATGAGGTTAGATATTGTAATAACCTTTTAATAATAATTTTCATCAAAACGGTCCGGATTGTTACAGCTTATTGAAAACAGTTTAAAATCTTCGGATTAAAGACGTGTGTCAGAAAAACATCTGTCGAGTCAGCTAGTATTACTTGAAAATTTAATATGTTACAACTTTATAGCCTTTACTGCCGATGTAAAACCTAAGAAAATTCCTTAGATTTCTACTTGATTAATTTCGCAACCATTAGATACAAATGCATATTGTATGCATGTATCTCTATTTTTTACCCTTCTTTAAATGGTTGTCACGCACAATCGAAATAAAAATACCGGGTACACTTGAGTTTGTATTGACAATGTAATTTATTATAAAAATCTCTTCTTTTGTATAATTTTATTTTAAAGTTGAATATTCAATGTTAATGTTAACAGAGACGTTAAATGGTTTTAAAATTTAATGTTATTATCTTGTGGGGTCACAGTGGTAACTACAGCGCGCGAGATTGGTGACCAAAAAACGAGGGTATATATACGGATGTTGATGCTAGAACTGTATGTGACGAAAGGTGTCGGCGCAGTGTGTAGCTCGAGTTGCTTAGAACGAATTGTCTGCTTTCTCCTCGTCCATCCTTTTTAATGAGTGGGTTTGCGCAGATGTGTTGAGTTATGCTGTAGTGTCATCAGCTGTGGTGAATTTCGATGTAGCATTAGGATGCGCCAGTCTTACCGAGTAGAGGGGGTGGATGCTAAACTCATTTAAACATCCTGGGCCCCCTAGGCGAATATTTTGCCTAGTATAACGCATTGTTACCTGTATTTCGGCGTACTGCTTGTAGAGTTGCCGAGGGCTCAGAATACATGCTGTAAATCCTGAAAATGCCTTTGGTTTTAAACATAATTTTTGGTATTTATTTACTTTTAGGTGCGTATGGCAAGGAACTATATTTTGCGGGTTTATCCGACTTATTATAGAGAACATGTGTATGCGTTGTTAGCCCTTATTAATTTTCTGTGCGGTCATTTACAATTTCTTATTTTATTCATTTGGTATATCGGTTATTTGTTGCATTTTATTTTATTCTTGGCTTATGAAAGATAGTAACTCCACGCCTGGCTCAGATATGGCCAGAATGGGTACTCCCTAGCCCTGGAGTTAGGGCTGTGACAATAGAGGGATCTTGCGAGAGAATGGCCGTGAATGGAGAACGGCTTCGATTCATAACGTAGAAAATTCCTCTTAATTAAGTTAATGCTTTGTATAGCTAGTTCCCATAATCCAGCCATATGAGGAGCGCAAGGATAGATGCGATAAGAGCGACATTTACCTTTTTGTAAGTGTAGGTGTGTACCTGTATCGCATTGGGAGTATGGTGATCCATTAACTTGCTTTTGAAATTTTATTTATTTGAACATTTAAGCCTCTGTGGGGCAATATTGTATAAAAAGTGTCCTTTTTTTCTTTTTTTTTACTTTGTGAGACCCTTTTGTTATATTTTATGTTTAAGTGCGTATACAATAATTTGACGTTTAGTACCGCGCTACATAGCTTGATATTTTTTAAGCAGGATTTTGTATCATTATTGGCGAAAGCCATCCTGCGGGGTCGAAAAGTTACGAACATATATTTGTGTTTTTATACGAGGTTGTCAGAGGGAATCTGACCTTGATTTTTCTACCTTTATGTGAGGTATTAGAAAATTGTGGCTCTAGTGGTTGTCGTACGACGTACCGGCCATTGTTTGGTTGAGTAGTTATGGGGGGAAGTTTCCTTAACTTTTGACATTTCCTTAATTGTGAATTAAGGTATTTGTTTTTATTGTACCCAACTTGAGTTGGTGTGGTGGTGACCAGTTCTGTAACTAGTCCATTTTGTGTCTCGCTGTGCAGCGTTTGAGATTTTTGTGCCTTTGAGCAGCATGGTGTCTCTTGGCAATTTTTCGAATTTTGGGTTTTGTGATTTGCTTTTGCAATTATACCCATGGTTCTTTGTGTATAAGCGCTTCTTTGGGGTGAGATAGGATATCTGTTGTAATGAAGCATAGAATTGTGTCTTTTGTGACAATATAGGCAATTAAATTTGCTTTTGCAAGTTTTCAGATTGTGTGTATGGGACAAGCAGTTTGTACAGAGTCTTTTTGATCTGACAAAGTTGTTCCTTTCGTTAATGTTTAATTTTTTAAACTTCTCGCAAGTTTTAAGTTTATGCCCTCTTTTACATAGTTCGCATGACGTTTGGTTTCTTTGTTCTGATGTGAACGTTTGTGTTTTGTAAAAGCTTTTATTTAAATTTTTGTTGCTTCTAGCTTGGGGTCTATTTAAGCTTCTATTTTGGTCGTGTTTAATGTTCTTATTTTTGATTATATTTTCTTCTAACCTTTCCGCAATTTCATATTGGGTGGTGAGAAAATCTTTCATTTGTTGCCACGTTGGGCACGTTTTTCGTGATGAGAGCGATTGCTCCCATAGAAGTAACGACTTTTCTGGTAATGCGGCGATGCAAATGTTTAGCTGTGTGTGGGAATATTTAGTGTCGATAAAATCGACAAACAATTTGAAACAGTGGATTCTAGCTTAATGAATTCTACACTTGTTCCTTTCTTAATTTTTGGCAAGTTCATTAGTGTCGTTACTTGTTTATCGACCAATATTCTATTGTTTTCGTATCTCGCTTTTAGAGCTTCCCAAGCCAAATTGAAATTATCGTCACTTAGAGCGAACTGTTTTACTATTTCGCCTGCTTGACTTTTTGTTTTATATCGGAGGTGATACAGTTTTTGTGCCTTTGATAGTTGTGGATGGTTGATGTAAACGGCTGTGAACATGTACCGGAAGGACGGCCATTCTTCATAACCTCCGTAAAACGTTTCTGTATCACATGCAGGCACCTCGAGTTGGATGCCTGAACTTGCCTCTTGATCGTCTATTTGTGGCAGCTCTACTCTACTGTGGGGAGTAGGTGCAATTGTTTTTATTAGCTTTAATTGATCGGAGATCATAGCTTTTGTTTCTTCATATTGGTCTAAGCAGTTTTCATATATTGCGTAAGCCGATTGTTTCAAATTTTTTGGTAGGTCTGAATCGTCAGATTCTACTATGGCGTCATGAGCCGTTTGGAGACGAGTCCAGAAATTTTCAAGATTTTGGCTTTTTATTTCTAATAACGATTCCGAGTTTTCGTGAAAATTCATTTTCATGAAATGAATTTAGCAACCTGTTTTGGGCGTGTAGCTCCTACAAGTGTATTTTGATTATTGTTGCTGTTAACCATTTTTTTTAAATAATATTATTTATTTATATTTTAGTTCGAAAATGTATTTGAATAGTAAATTGTTATTAAAAAACCGCGCTTTTTATTAATTAAAATATTTGATGTCCGAATGATTTTTTATTTAGGTGCACCCTAATACTCGGACTTATATGTATGTTTGTATGTGCGTATGAAGTTGCTTATGTTTTGTGCAATTGAGAGCTCGTCGAAGAGATCAATATGCTTTGTACATAAGTATGCACGATTTGTTTGTTATGCTTTGTTCGTAAGCAATTGAGAGCTCGTTAGAGAGATCAATTAGTTTTTTGTCCACAATCCTGCTTGGTTTTGTTTGTCAAAGAACAAGAGGTATTGCTGGATAATTGCAAATGTGGACTTTGAACTTTTGGTTTTTTTTGAGATTTTGTTTAGTACTTACAAATTATGTATATTTTGTTGATATATTTTTATTGTTTTTGTTATGTATGTAAATGTTATTTAATCTTTTCGTAAAAGAGAGAGAGTTTGAAATCGAATTGAAAAAAGTTTTTTTTTTCTCTTATGTATATTTTATACGTAAGCAAATGCGCTTGTACATATATTAGAACGGCCGTCTAATATGCACTATAGAAATATGTTAATATATATAAAAATATATTTCGCGCTTGGCAATTATACATACATATTGATGTAGAGGTATATGTACATATAATTTGTACTAAATACATATGCATATATGTATGTATGTATGTACGTTTTTGTTTATGTTTCTCAATTTTTGTATGCAGTCCTGCTTATTACTTTATTAAGCATAAGAGGTATTGCCAGAAATTTGTCATAGGTAAATATTCGATTTGTTGGTTTGTTGGAGTTGGACCAAAGTATGCAGATATGCAAATATTCAAGGACACATACATGTAGATATGTGCATATGAAATGATACAGAATATACGAGTATATGTACTTGACTAAATTTAATTTTACAGTATAGATCGGGTACTGATTTTCGCTAAATTTTAACTAGGAAAACCGTACATTAAAACATGTATGTATATGTGTTTATGTGCATATATTAAGCATAAAGTGAAATTGATACGCTCACTTTGATTTGGGAATAACGTATGTATCTACATGTCCCTTTTATCGCCAATTCTCCTCCCTTCTTCCAGTCCTTGAAGATGTTGTTGCTTGTGGTTTTGTTGTTTGTAGGTGTTGCTGTTTTAGCTCTTTGTTTTAATGATCGCGCCCGTTTATTTTGTTTTTATATTTATTTTATGTTTTGGGTTTCGCGCCCGGTTTGTGGTTTAGCTAGGTAAACGTTTTTATTGTATTGTTTCTCGTTTTGTTTTACTGAAATGTTTTTTGTTATTACAGCTTTGTTTTTTTTGTTTCACTGCACTTTTTTTCTTTTTTGTTCGTATACGTATGTGTTTGTTTTCTGTTTGGGGCACTGCACTTTTTGTTTTTTAATCTTAGCTTTTGTTTGTCTATTTGTTATACTTTGTTTTTGTTTCTCTCCACTATATTTTTTTTTTATTTCTTGTCTTTTGTTGTATATGTTACTTATGTTTGTACATTATTGTTGTTAGTTATTGTTTTGTCACATCTCCTTTTTTGTAATTTTTTAATTACATATACATAAATATATTTTAATTTGTTTTGTTTTGTTTACCGCACTGTTTTACTGCACTTTTCTTAAGTTTGTGTTTTGTTTTCTCATCACCACACTTTTTGTTATGAGCGCAAATATGTATCATTAGGTATACATTTATATATGTGTATACATATGTGTTTTATTTTTGGTGTCACTGCACTGCTAAATTTATGTTTCGTGTACATATAATATGTGGATGTTAATTTATAGTGCCTGTCTTTGAGGCTCGAAGGACCATGATTAATTTCGCAACCATTAGATACAAATGCATATTGTATGCATGTATCTCTATTTTTTACCCTTCTTTAAATGGTTGTCACGCACAATCGAAATAAAAATACCGGGTACACTTGAGTTTGTATTGACAATGTAGTTTATTATAAAAATCTCTTCTTTTGTATAATTTTATTTTAAAGTTGAATATTCAATGTTAATGTTAACAGAGACGTTAAATGGTTTTAAAATTTAATGTTATTATCTTGTGGGGTCACAGTGGTAACTACAGCGCGCGAGATTGGTGACCAAAAAACGAGGGTATATATACGGGATGTTGATGCTAGAACTGTATGTGACGAAAGGTGTCGGCGTAGTGTGTAGCTCGAATTGCTTAGAACGAATTGTCTGCTTTCTCCTCGTCCATCCTTTTTAATGAGTGGGTTTGCGCAGATGTGTTGAGTTATGCTGTAGTGTCATCAGCTGTGGTGAATTTCGATGTAGCATTAGGATGCGCCAGTTTTACCGAGTAGAGGGGGTGGATGCTAAACTCATTTAAACACTACTTATTGTTGCATATAAAATACCTTAAATTGCATTAACTCTAAAATGTGTAATGAATTATTTATAACATAACCATCTTCCATGTAGGGGGAAAAAATCAAGAAACTCGCAACAAAAACGCCAACGCCAAATGAAAACGTTTTTTACAATTATTATTGTAATGGGTTTTTCCAATGAAAATAAATAAAATTTTATTATTCGCCAACCAGGCAACAACACCACTCAATTGGAGCCTTAACGGTTTGAATATCGTAAGCGCGCTTTACACTTTATCAAATTCAATCCACAACTCTATTGTTTTTATTGCACACTCAATTGTGTCTTTTTTCAGCAAAATGTTTTCTCATGAACCCTTTGTCTGAATTCGTAAAAAAGAATTGTACGTCAGCCTACTTCTTCGTATCGGCAACCAAGATGACTTTGGGTTTTAGACTAAACTCAATATTATGTCCGACATACTTGAATGGGTTTAAATTGGCCAATGCCGGTTGATTTTCTCCACACACAAATGCAAAAATATTTTAATGTTTTCTCTTGGCTGGACGCCAAGTTGTGAACAATATCTAGTCCGACTTTTATGCTAAA
>JAPZAG010000421.1:0-74106 GCA_027475135.1 Bactrocera correcta | reverse complement strand
TTGTTAAACTAATGATTTGAAGCATTTCGATATCGATTGCTAAATGTTTATATACAAAAAAATCGAATTTATACCAAAATATAAGATTACGGAATTCTTCTACATGCACTGCCGTTATGCCGCCATGGCTTTGTGTTAACTTCAGTGCGTTAAAGAAGGTTTATTAATTTAAAATATGTTAAACCAGTTATTTGAAGCATTTCGATATCGATTGCTTAATGCATATATACAAGAAAATCGACGTTATACCTAAATATAAGATTACGGAATTCTTCTAAATTACTGTCGTTATGGCGCCCTGGCTTTATTTCACCTTCAATACGTTAAAGATGGTTAAATAACTTAAATATATTAAACTAATGATTTGAAGCATTTCGGTATCGATTTCTAAATGCACATATACAAGAAAATCGACTTTATACCTAAATATAAGATTATGGAATTCTTCCAAATTACTGTCGTTATGGCCCCATGGCTTTATTTCACCTTATGATTTGAAGAATTTCGATATCGATTTCTAAATGCATATATACAAGAAAATCGACTTTATACCTAAATATAAGATTACGGAATTCTTCCAAATTACTGTCGTTATGGCGCCATGGCTTTTTTTCACCTTCAATACGTTAAAGATGGTTAATTAACTTTAATATGTTAAACTAATGATTTGAAGCGTTTCGATATCGATTGCTAAATGTGTATATACAAGAAAATCGACTTTATAAATAGATATAAGATTACGGAATTTTTCCCAAAATGTACTGTCGTTATGCCGCCAAGGTTTGTATCAAATTCAATACGTTGAAGAAGGTTAATTATTTTAAATATGTTAAACTAATGATTTGAAGCATTTCGATATCGATTGCTAATTGTGTATATACAAGAAAATCGAATTTATACCAAAAAATTTAAAATTATAACATTACGAAGTTCTTCTAAATGCACTGCCGTTATACCGTTAAGGCTTTATGTAGACCTAATTAAGCTAAAAAATGTTTATTAACTTAATATGTTAAACTAATGATTTGAAGCATTTCGATATCGATTGCTAAATGTGTATATACAAAAAAATCGAATTTATACCTAAATATAAGATGTTATCCCGCCTTGGCTTTGTGTAAACTTCAGTGCGTTAAAGTAGGTTTGTTAACTTAAATATGTTAAACTAATGATTTGAAGCATTTCAAAATCGATTGCTAGATGCATATGTACAAGAAAATCGACTTCATACCTAAATATACGATTACGGAATTCTTCCAAATGTACTGTCGTTATGTCGCCATGGCTTTGTCTCACCTTCAATACGTTAACGAAGGTTAATTAACTTAAATATGTTAAAGTAATGAGCTGAAGATTTTCGAAATCGATTGCTAAATGCATATATACAACAAAATTGACTTTATACCTAAATATAAGATTACGGAATTCTTCCAAATGTACTGTCGTTATGTCGCCATGGCTTTATCTCACCTTCAATATGTTAAAGAAGGTTAATTAACTTAAATATGTTAAACTAATGAGTTGAAGATTTTCGACATCGATTGCTAAATGCATATATACAACAAAATCGACTTTATACCTAAATATAAGATTACGGAATTCTTCTACATGCACTGCCGTTATGCCGCCATGGCTTTATATCAACTTCAATACGTTAAAGAAGGTCTACACGTTAAACTTATGAGTCGAAGCATATCGATATCGATTGCTAAATGTGTATATACAACAAAATCGAATTTATACCTAAACATATGATTACGGGATCTTCTACATGCACTGCCATTATACCGCCATTGCTTTATGTTAACTTCAGTGCGTTAAAGAAGCCTTATTAACATAAATGTGTTAAAATAATGATTTGAAGCATTTCGATGTCGATTGCTAAATGAGTATATACAAGAAAATCGACTTTATACCTAAATATAAGATTACGTAGTTCTTCTGAATACACTGCCATTATGCCGTTAAGGCTTTACGTAGACTTAAGTAAGACAAAGAGGGTTAATTAACTTAAATATGTTAAACTAATGATTTGATGCATTTCGATATTGATTGCTAAATGTGTTTATACAACAAAATCGATTTTATACCTAAATATAAAATAACGGAATTCTTCTACATGCACTGCCGTTATGCCGCCATGGCTTCATGTCACCTTCGGTAGGTTAAAGATGGTAATTTAACTTAAATATGTTAAACTAATGATTTGAAGCATTTCGATATCGATTACTAAATGTGCTAGTACAAGAAACTTGACTTTATGCCTAAACATAGCATAACGGAATTCTTCCAAATGCACTGCCGTTATTCCGCCATGGCCTTATGTTAACTTCAGTTAGTTAAAGAAGGTTTATTAACTTAAATATGTTAAACCAGTTATTTGAAGCATTTTGATATCGATTGCTTAATGCATATATACAAGAAAATCGACTTTATACCTAAATATAAGAATACGGAATTCTTCCAAATTACTGTCGTTATGGCGCCATGGCTTTATTTCACCTTCAATACGTTAAAGATGGTTAATTAACTTAAATATGTTAAACTAATGATTTGAAGCATTTTGATATCGATTTCTAAATGCATATATACAAGCAAATCGACTTTATACCTAAATATAAGATTACGGAATTCTTCCAAATTACTGTCGTTATGGCGCCATGGCTTTATTTCACCTTCAATACGTTAAAGATGGTTAATTAACTTAAATACGTTAAACTAATGATTTGAAGCATTTCGATATCGATTTCTAAATGCATATATACAAGAAAATCGACTTTATACCTAAATATAAGATTACGGAATTCTTCCAAATGTCCTGTCGTTATGCCGCCATGGCTTTATTTCACCTTCAATATGTTAAAGATGTTTAATTAACTTTAATATGTTAAACTAATGATTTGAAGCATTTCGATATCGATTGCTTAATGTGAATATACAAGAACATCGATTTTATACCTAAATATAAGATTACGGAATTCTTCCAAATGTACTGTCGTTATGTCGCCATGGCTTTAAATCACCTTCAATACGTTAAAGAAGGTTAATTAACTTAAATTTGTTAAACTAATGATTTGAAGCATTTCGATATCGATTGCTAAATGTGTATATACAAAAAAATTGAATTTATACCTAAATATAAGATTACGGAATTCTTCTACATGCACTGCCGTTATGCCGCCATGGCTTTGTGTTAACTTCAGTGCGTTAAAGTAGGTTTGTTAGCTTAAATATGTTAAACTAATGATTTGAAGCATTTCGATATCGATTTCTAAATGAGTATATACAACAAAATCGACTTTATACCTAAATATAAGATTACGGAATTCTTCCAAATGTACTGTCGTTATGCCGCCATGGCTTTATATACACTTCAATACGTTAAAGAAGGTTAATTAACTTAGATTTGTTAAACTAATGATTTGAAGCATTTCGATATCGATTGCTAAATGTTTATATACAAAAAAATCGAATTTATACCTAAATATAAGATTACGGAATTCTTCTACATGCACTGCCGTTATGCCGCCATGGCTTTGTGTTAACTTCAGTGCGTTAAAGAAGGTTTATTAACTTAAATATGTTAAACCAGTTATTTGAAGCATTTCGATATCGATTGCTTAATGCATATATACAAGAAAATCGACGTTATACCTAAATATAAGATTACGGAATTCTTCTAAATTACTGTCGTTATGGCGCCCTGGCTTTATTTCACCTTCAATACGTTAAAGATGGTTAAATAACTTAAATATGTTAAACTAATGATTTGAAGCATTTCGGTATCGATTTCTAAATGCACATATACAAGAAAATCGACTTTATACCTAAATATAAGATTATGGAATTCTTCCAAATTACTGTCGTTATGGCGCCATGGCTTTATTTCACCTTATGATTTGAAGCATTTCGATATCGATTTCTAAATGCATATATACAAGAAAATCGACTTTATACCTAAATATAAGATTACGGAATTCTTCCAAATTACTGTCGTTATGGCGCCATGGCTTTATTTCACCTTCAATACGTTAAAGATGGTTAATTAACTTTAATATGTTAAACTAATGATTTGAAGCGTTTCGATATCGATTGCTAAATGTGTATATACAAGAAAATCGACTTTATAAATAGATATAAGATTACGGAATTCTTCCAAATGTACTGTCATTATGCCGCCAAGGTTTGTATCAAATTCAATACGTTGAAGAAGGTTAATTATTTTAAATATGTTAAACTAATGATTTGAAGCATTTCGATATCGATTGCTAAATGTTTATATACAAGAAAATCGAATTTGTACCTAAATATTAAATTATAACATTACGAAGTTCTTCTAAATGCACTGCCGTTATACCGTTAAGGCTTCATGTAGACCTAATTAAGCTAAAAAATGTTTATTAACTTAATATGTTAAACTAATGATTTGAAGCATTTCGATATCGATTGCTAAATGTGTATATACAAAAAAATCGAATTTATACCTAAATATAAGATGTTATCCCGCCTTGGCTTTGTGTAAACTTCAGTGCGTTAAAGTAGGTTTGTTAACTTAAATATGTTAAACTAATGATTTGAAGCATTTCAAAATCGATTGCTAGATGCATATGTACAAGAAAATCGACTTCATACCTAAATATACGATTACGGAATTCTTCCAAATGTACTGTCGTTATGTCGCCATGGCTTTGTCTCACCTTCAATACGTTAAAGAAGGTTAATTAACTTAAATATGTTAAACTAATGAGTTGAAGATTTTCAACATCGATTGCTAAATGCATATATACAACAAAATCGACTTTATACCTAAATATAAGATTACGGAATTCTTCTACATGCACTGCCGTTATGCCGCCATGGCTTTATATCAACTTCAATACGTTAAAGAAGGTCTACATGTTAAACTAATGAGTCGAAGCATATCGATATCGATTGCTAAATGTGTATATACAACAAAATCGAATTTATACCTAAACATAAGATTACGGAATTCTTCTACATGCACTGCCATTATACCGCCATTGCTTTATGTTAACTTCAGTGCGTTAAAGAAGCCTTATTAACATAAATGTGTTAAAATAATGATTTGAAGCATTTCGATGTCGATTGCTAAATGAGTATATACAAGAAAATCGACTTTATACCTAAATATAAGATTACGTAGTTCTTCTGAATACACTGCCGTTATGCCGTTAAGGCTTTACGTAGACTTAAGTAAGACAAAGAGGGTTAATTAACTTAAATATGTTAAACTAATGATTTGATGCATTTCGATATTGATTGCTAAATGTGTTTATACAACAAAATCGATTTTATACCTAAATATAAAATAACGGAATTCTTCTACATGCACTGCCGTTATGCCGCCATGGCTTCATGTCACCTTCGGTAGGTTAAAGATGGTAATTTAACTTAAATATGTTAAACTAATGATTTGAAGCATTTCGATATCGATTACTAAATGTGCTAGTACAAGAAACTTGACTTTATGCCTAAACATAGCATAACGGAATTCTTCCAAATGCACTGCCGTTATTCCGCCATGGCCTTATGTTAACTTCAGTTAGTTAAAGAAGGTTTATTAACTTAAATATGTTAAACCAGTTATTTGAAGCATTTTGATATCGATTGCTTAATGCATATATACAAGAAAATCGACTTTATACCTAAATATAAGAATACGGAATTCTTCCAAATTACTGTCGTTATGGCGCCATGGCTTTATTTCACCTTCAATACGTTAAAGATGGTTAATTAACTTAAATATGTTAAACTAATGATTTGAAGCATTTTGATATCGATTTCTAAATGCATATATACAAGCAAATCGACTTTATACCTAAATATAAGATTACGGAATTCTTCCAAATTACTGTCGTTATGGCGCCATGGCTTTATTTCACCTTCAATACGTTAAAGATGGTTAATTAACTTAAATACGTTAAACTAATGATTTGAAGCATTTCGATATCGATTTCTAAATGCATATATACAAGAAAATCGACTTTATACCTAAATATAAGATTACGGAATTCTTCCAAATGTCCTGTCGTTATGCCGCCATGGCTTTATTTCACCTTCAATATGTTAAAGATGTTTAATTAACTTTAATATGTTAAACTAATGATTTGAAGCATTTCGATATCGATTGCTTAATGTGAATATACAAGAACATCGATTTTATACCTAAATATAAGATTACGGAATTCTTCCAAATGTACTGTCGTTATGTCGCCATGGCTTTATATCACCTTCAATACGTTAAAGAATGTTAACTAACTCAAATACGTTAAACTAATGATTTGAAGATTTTCGAAATCGATTGCTAAATGCATATATACAACAAAATTGACTTTATACCTAAATATAAGATTACGGAATTCTTCCAAATGTACTGTCGTTATGTCGCCATGGCTTTATATCACCTTCAATACGTTAAAGAAGGTTAATTAACTTAAATTTGTTAAACTAATGATTTGAAGCATTTCGATATCGATTGCTAAATGTGTATATACAAAAAAATTGAATTTATACCTAAATATAAGATTACGGAATTCTTCTACATGCACTGCCGTTATGCCGCCATGGCTTTGTGTTAACTTCAGTGCGTTAAAGTAGGTTTGTTAGCTTAAATATGTTAAACTAATGATTTGAAGCATTTCGATATCGATTTCTAAATGAGTATATACAACAAAATCGACTTTATACCTAAATATAAGATTACGGAATTCTTCCAAATGTACTGTCGTTATGCCGCCATGGCTTTATATACACTTCAATACGTTAAAGAAGGTTAATTAACTTAGATTTGTTAAACTAATGATTTGAAGCATTTCGGTCTCGATTGCTAAATGTTTATATACAAAAAAATCGAATTTATACCTAAATATAAGATTACGGAATTCTTCTGCATGCACTGCCGTTATGCCGCCATGGCTTTGTGTTAACTTCAGTGCGTTAAAGAAGGTTTATTAACTTAAATATGTTAAACCAGTTATTTGAAGCATTTCGATATCGATTGCTTAATGCATATATACAAGAAAATCGACGTTATACCTAAATATAAGATTACGGAATTCTTCTAAATTACTGTCGTTATGGCGCCCTGGCTTTATTTCACCTTCAATACGTTAAAGATGGTTAAATAACTTAAATATGTTAAACTAATGATTTGAAGCATTTCGGTATCGATTTCTAAATGCACATATACAAGAAAATCGACTTTATACCTAAATATAAGATTATGGAATTCTTCCAAATTACTGTCGTTATGGCGCCATGGCTTTATTTCACCTTATGATTTGAATCATTTCGATATCGATTTCTAAATGCATATATACAAGAAAATCGACTTTATACCTAAATATAAGATTACGGAATTCTTCCAAATTACTGTCGTTATGGCGCCATGGCTTTATTTCACCTTCAATACGTTAAAGATGGTTAATTAACTTTAATATGTTAAACTAATGATTTGAAGCGTTTCGATATCGATTGCTAAATGTGTATATACAAGAAAATCGACTTTATAAATAGATATAAGATTACGGAATTCTTCCAAATGTACTGTCATTATGCCGCCAAGGTTTGTATCAAATTCAATACGTTGAAGAAGGTTAATTATTTTAAATATGTTAAACTAATGATTTGAAGCATTTCGATATCGATTGCTAAATGTTTATATACAAGAAAATCGAATTTATACCTAAAAATTAAATTATAACATTACGAAGTTCTTCTAAATGCACTGCCGTTATACCGTTAAGGCTTCATGTAGACCTAATTAAGCTAAAAAATGTTTATTAACTTAATATGTTAAACTAATGATTTGAAGCATTTCGATATCGATTGCTAAATGTGTATATACAAAAAAATCGAATTTATACCTAAATATAAGATGTTATCCCGCCTTGGCTTTGTGTAAACTTCAGTGCGTTAAAGTAGGTTTGTTAACTTAAATATGTTAAACTAATGATTTAATGCATTTCAAAATCGATTGCTAGATGCATATGTACAAGAAAATCGACTTCATACCTAAATATACGATTACGGAATTCTTCCAAATGTACTGTCGTTATGTCGCCATGGCTTTGTCTCACCTTCAATACGTTAACGAAGGTTAATTAACTTAAATATGTTAAACTAATGAGCTGAAGATTTTCGAAATCGAATGCTAAATGCATATATACAACAAAATCGACTTTATACCTAAATATAAGATTACGGAATTCTTCCAAATGTACTGTCGTTATGTCGCCATGGCTTTATCTCACCTTCAATACGTTAAAGAAGGTTAATTAACTTAAATATGTTAAACTAATGAGTTGAAGATTTTCGACATCGATTGCTAAATGCATATATACAACAAAATCGACTTTATACCTAAATATAAGATTACGGAATTCTTCTACATGCACTGCCGTTATGCCGCCATGGCTTTATATCAACTTCAATACGTTAAAGAAGGTCTACACGTTAAACTTATGAGTCGAAGCATATCGATATCGATTGCTAAATGTGTATATACAACAAAATCGAATTTATACCTAAACATAAGATTACGGGATCTTCTACATGCACTGCCATTATACCGCCATTTCTTTATGTTAACTTCAGTGCGTTAAAGAAGCCTTATTAACATAAATGTGTTAAAATAATGATTTGAAGCATTTCGATGTCGATTGCTAAATGAGTATATACAAGAAAATCGACTTTATACCTAAATATAAGATTACGTAATTCTTCTGAATACACTGCCGTTATGCCGTTAAGGCTTTACGTAGACTTAAGTAAGACAAAGAGGGTTAATTAACTTAAATATGTTAAACTAATGATTTGAAGCATTTCGATATTGATTGCTAAATGTGTTTATACAACAAAATCGATTTTATACCTAAATATAAAATAACGGAATTCTTCTACATGCACTGCCGTTGTGCCGCCATGGCTTCATGTCACCTTCGGTAGGTTAAAGATGGTAATTTAACTTAAATATGTTAAACTAATGATTTGAAGCATTTCGATATCGATTACTAAATGTGCTAGTACAAGAAACTTGACTTTATGCCTAAACATAGCATAACGGAATTCTTCCAAATGCACTGCCGTTATTCCGCCATGGCCTTATGTTAACTTCAGTTAGTTAAAGAAGGTTTATTAACTTAAATATGTTAAACCAGTTATTTGAAGCATTTCGGCATCGATTGCTTAATGCATATATACAAGAAAATCGACTTTATACCTAAATATAAGAATACGGAATTCTTCCAAATTACTGTCGTTATGGCGCCATGGCTTTATTTCACCTTCAATACGTTAAAAATGGTTAATTAACTTAAATATGTTAAACTAATGATTTGAAGCATTTTGATATCGATTTCTAAATGCATATATACAAGCAAATCGACTTTATACCTAAATATAAGATTACGGAATTCTTCCAAATTACTGTCGTTATGGCGCCATGGCTTTATTTCACCTTCAATACGTTAAAGATGGTTAATTAACTTAAATATGTTAAACTAATGATTTGAAGCATTTCGATATCGATTTCTAAATGCATATATACAAGAAAATCGACTTTATACCTAAATATAAGATTACGGAATTCTTCCAAATGTACTGTCGTTATGCCGCCATGGCTTTATTTCACCTTCAATACGTTAAAAATGGTTAATTAACTTTAATATGTTAAACTAATGATTTGAAGCATTTCGATATCGATTGCTTAATGCGTATATACAAGAAAATCGATTTTATACCTAAATATAAGATTACGGAATTCTTCCATATGTACTGTCGTTATGTCGCCATGGCTTTATATCACCTTCAATACGTTAAAGAAGGTTAATTAACTTAAATTTGTTAAACTAATGATAAGAAGCATTTCGATATCGATTGCTAAATGTGTATATACAAAAAAATTGAATTTATACCTAAATATAAGATTACGGAATTCTTCTACATGCACTGCCGTTATGCCGCCATGGCTTTGTGTTAACTTCAGTGCGTTAAAGTATGTTTGTTAACTTAAATATGTTAAACTAATGATTTGAAGCATTTCGATATCGATTGCTAAGTGAGCATATACAAAAAAATCGAATTTATCCCTAAATATAAGATTACGGAGTTCTTCTACATGCACTGCCGTTATGCCGCCATGGCTTTGTGTTAACTTCAGTGCGTTAAAGAAGGTTTATTAACTTAAATATGTTAAACCAGTTATTTGAAGCATTTCGGCATCGATTGCTTAATGCATATATACAAGAAAATCGACTTTATACCTAAATATAAGAATACGGAATTCTTCCAAATTACTGTCGTTATGGCGCCATGGCTTTATTTCACCTTCAATACGTTAAAGATGGTTAATTAACTTAAATATGTTAAACTAATGATTTGAAGCATTTCGATATCGATTGCTAAATGAGTATATACAACAAAATCGACTTTATTCCTAAATATAAGATTACGGAATTCTTCCAAATGTACTGTTGTTATGCCGCCATGGCTTTATATCAACTTCAATACGTTAAAGAAGGTTAATTAACTTAGATTTGTTAAACTAATGATTTGAAGCATTTCGATATCGATTGCTAAATGTGTACATACAAAAAATCGAATTTATACCTAAATATAAGATTACGGAATTCTTCTACATGCACTGCCGTTATGTCGCCATGGCTTTGTGTTAACTTCAGTGCGTTAAAGAAGGTTTATTAACTTAAATATGTTAAACCAGTTATTTGAAGCATTTCGATATCGATTGCTTAATGCGTATATACAAGAAAATCGATTTTATACCTAAATATAAGATTACGGAATTCTTCCATATGTACTGTCGTTATGTCGCCATGGCTTTATATCACCTTCAATACGTTAAAGAAGGTTAATTAACTTAAATTTGTTAAACTAATGATAAGAAGCATTTCGATATCGATTGCTAAATGTGTATATACAAAAAAATTGAATTTATACCTAAATATAAGATTACGGAATTCTTCTACATGCACTGCCGTTATGCCGCCATGGCTTTGTGTTAACTTCAGTGCGTTAAAGTATGTTTGTTAACTTAAATATGTTAAACTAATGATTTGAAGCATTTCGATATCGATTGCTAAGTGAGCATATACAAAAAAATCGAATTTATACCTAAATATAAGATTACGGAATTCTTCTACATGCACTGCCGTTATGTCGCCATGGCTTTGTGTTAACTTCAGTGCGTTAAAGAAGGTTTATTAACTTAAATATGTTAAACCAGTTATTTGAAGCATTTCGATATCGATTGCTTAATGCATATATACAAGAAAATCGACTTTATACCTAAATATAAGATTACGGAATTCTTCTAAATTACTGTCGTTATGGCGCCATGGCTTTATTTTACCTTCAATACGTTAAAGATGGTTGATTAACTTAAATATGTTAAACTAATGATTTGAAGCATTTCGATATCGATTGCTAAATGTGTATATACAAAAAAATCGAATTTATACCTAAATACAAGATTACGGAATTCTTCTACATGCACTGCCGTTATGCCGCCATGGCTTTGTGTTAACTTCAGTGCGTTAAAGAAGGTTTATTAACTTAAATATGTTAAACCAGTTATTTGAAGCATTTCGATATCGATTGCTTAATGCATATATACAAGAAAATCGACTTTATACCTAAATATAAGATTACGGAATTCTTCTAAATTACTGTCGTTATGGCGCCACGGCTTTATTTCACCTTCAATACGTTAAAGATGGTTAATTAACGTAAATTTGTTAAACTAATGATTTGAAGCATTTCGATATGGATTTCTAAATGTGTTTATACAACAAAATCGATTTTATACCTAAATATAAAATTACGGAATTCTTCTACATGCACTGCCGTTATGCCGCCATGGCTTCATGTCACCTTCGGTAGGTTAAAGAAGGTAATTTAACTTAAATATGTTAAACTAATGATTTGAAGCATTTCGATATTGATTGCTGAATGTGCTAATACAAGAAACTTGACTTTATACCTAAACATAGGATAACGGAATTCTTCCAAACGCACTGCCGTTATTCCGCCATGGCTTTATGTCAACTTCAGTTCGTTAAAGTAGGTTTGTTAACTTAAATCTGTTAAACTTATGATTTGAAGCATTTCGATATCGATCTCTAAATGCATACATACAAGAAAATCGACTTTATACCTAAATATAAGATTTCGGAATTGTTCCAAATTACTGTCGTTATGGCGCCATGGCTTTATTTCACCTTCAATACGATAGAGATGGTTAATTAACTTAAATATGTTAAACTAATGATTTGAAGCATTTCGCTATCGATTTCTAAATGCATATATACCAGAAAATCGACTTTATACCTAAATATAAGATTATGGAATTCTTCCAAATTACTGTCGTTATGGCGTTAAGGCTTTATTTCACCTTCAATATGTTAAAGATGGTTAATTAACTTAAATATGTTAAACTAATGATTTGAAGCGTTTCGATATTGATTGCTAAATGAGTATATACAACAAAATCGACTTTATACCTAAATATAAGATTACGGAATTCTTCAAAATGTACTGTCGTTATGCCGCCATGGCTTTATATCAACTTCAATACGTTAAAAAAGGTTCATTAACTTAGATTTGTTAAACTAATGATTTGAAGCATTTCGATATCGATTGCTAAATGTGTATATACAAAAAAATCGAATCTATACCTAAATATAAGATTACGGAATTCTTCTATATGCACTGCCGTTATGCCGCCATGGCTTTGTGTTAACTTCAGTGCGTTAAAGAAGGTTTATTAACTTAAATATGTTAAACCAGTTATTTGAAGCATTTCGATATCGATTGCTTAATGCATATGTACAAGAAAATCGACTTTATACCTAAATATAAGATTACGGAATTCTTCTAAATTACTGTCGTTATGGCGCCATGGCTTTATTTCACCTTCAATACGTTAAAGATGGTTAATTAACTTTAATATGTTAAACTAATGATTTGAAGCATTTCGATATCGATTGCTAAATGTGTATATACAAGAAAATCGACTTTATAAATAGATATAAGATTACGGAATTCTTCCAAATGTACTGTCGTTATGCCGCCAAGGTTTGTATCAACTTCAATAAGTTAAAGAAAGTTAATTATTTTAAATATGTTAAACTAATGATTTGAAGCATTTCGATATCGATTGCTAAATGTGTATATACAAGAAAATCGACTTTATATCTAAATATAAAATTATAACATTACGAAGTTCTTCTAAATGCACTGCCGTTATACCGTTAAGGCTTTATGTAGACCTCATTAAGCTAAAAAATGTTTATTAACTTAATATGTTAAACGAATGATTTGAAGCATTTCGATATCGATTGCTAAATGCATATATACAACAAATTCGACTTAATACCTAAATATAATATTACGGATTTCTTCTACATGCACTGCCGTTATGCCGTTGTGGCTTTATGTTAACTTCTGTTCGTTAAAGAAGGTTGATTAACTTAAATATGTTAAACTAATGATTTGAAGCATTTCAAAATCGATTGCTAGATGCATATGTACAAGAAAATCGATTTCATACCTAAATATAAGATTACGGAATTCTTCCAAATGTACTGTCGTTATGTCGCCATGGCTTTATCTCACCTTCAGTACGTTAAAGAAGGTTAATTAACTTAAATATGTTAAACTAATGAGTTGAAGATTTTCGAAATCGATTGCTAAATGCATATATACAACTAAATCGACTTTATACCTAAATATAAGATTACGGAATTCTTCCAAATGTACTGTCGTTATGCCGCCATGGCTTTATATCAACTTCAATACGTTAAAGAAAGTTAATTAACTTATATATGTTAAACTAATGATTTGAGGCATTTCGATATCGATTGCTAATTGTGTATATACAAGAAAATGGACTTAATACCTAAATAGAAGATTACGGAATTCTTCTACATGCACTGCCGTTATGCCGCCATGGCTTTGTGTTAACGTCAGTGCGTTAAAGTAGGTTCGTTAACTTAAATATGTAAAACTAATGATTTGAAGCATTTCGATATAGACTGCTAAATGAGTATATACAAGAAATTCGACTTTATACCTAAATACAAGATTACGGAATTCTTCTACATGCACTGCCGTTATGCCGCCATGGCTTTGTGTTAACTTCAGTGCGTTAAAGAAGGTTTATTAACTTAAATATGTTAAACCAGTTATTTGAAGCATTTCGATATCGATTGCTTAATGCATATATACAAGAAAATCGACTTTATACCTAAATATAAGATTACGGAATTCTTCTAAATTACTGTCGTTATGGCGCCATGGCTTTATTTTACCTTCAATACGTTAAAGATGGTTGATTAACTTAAATATGTTAAACTAATGATTTGAAGCATTTCGATATCGATTGCTAAATGTGTATATACAAAAAAATCGAATTTATACCTAAATACAAGATTACGGAATTCTTCTACATGCACTGCCGTTATGCCGCCATGGCTTTGTGTTAACTTCAGTGCGTTAAAGAAGGTTTATTAACTTAAATATGTTAAACCAGTTATTTGAAGCATTTCGATATCGATTGCTTAATGCATATATACAAGAAAATCGAATTTATACCTAAATATAAGATTACGGAATTCATCCAAATGTAATGTCGCTATGTCGCCATGGCTTTATATCACCTTCAATGCGTTAAAGAAACTTTATTAACTTAAATATGTTAAACTAATGATTTGAAGATTTTCGAAATCGATTGCTAAATGCATATATACAACAAATTCGACTTAATACCTAAATATAATATTACGGATTTCTTCTACATGCACTGCCGTTATGCCGCCATGGCTTTGTTTTAACTTCGGTTTAAAGTAGGTTTTTTAACTTAAATTTGTCAAACTAATGATTTGAAGCATTTCGATATCGATTGCTAAATGAGTATATACAAGAAAATCGACTTTATACCTAAATATAAGATTACGTAATTCTTCTAAATGCTTTGCCGTTATGCCGTTAAGGCGTTTGTAGACTTCAGTAAGATAAAGAGGGTTAATTAACTTAGATATGTTAAGCTAATGATTTGAAGCATTTCGATATCTATTGCTAAATGAGTATATACAAGAAAATCGACTTTATACCTAAATATAAGATTACGGAATTCTTCCAAACGCACTGCCGTTATGCCGTTTTGGCTTCATTTTAACTTCAGTGCGTTAAAGAAGGTTTATTAACTTAAATATGTTAAACCAGTTATTTGAAGCATTTCGATATCGATTGCTTAATGCATATATACAAGAAAATCGACTTTATACCTAAATATAAGATTACGGAATTCTTCTAAATTACTGTCGTTATGGCGCCATGGCTTTATTTTACCTTCAATACGTTAAAGATGGTTGATTAACTTAAATATGTTAAACTAATGATTTGAAGCATTTCGATATCGATTGCTAAATGTGTATATACAAAAAAATCGAATTTATACCTAAATACAAGATTACGGAATTCTTCTACATGCACTGCCGTTATGCCGCCATGGCTTTGTGTTAACTTCAGTGCGTTAAAGAAGGTTTATTAACTTAAATATGTTAAACCAGTTATTTGAAGCATTTCGATATCGATTGCTTAATGCATATACACAAGAAAATCGACTTTATACCTAAATATAAGATTACGGAATTCTTCTAAATTACTGTCGTTATGGCGCCATGGCTTTATTTTACCTTCAATACGTTAAAGATGGTTGATTAACTTAAATATGTTAAACTAATGATTTGAAGCATTTCGATATCGATTGCTAAATGAGCATATACAAAAAAATCGAATTTATCCCTAAATATAAGATTACGGAGTTCTTCTACATGCACTGCCGTTATGCCGCCATGGCTTTGTGTTAACTTCAGTGCGTTAAAGTAGGTTTGTTGACTTAAATATGTTAAACTAATGATTTGAAGCATTTCGATATCGATTGCTAAATGAGTATATACAACAAAATCGACTTTATTCCTAAATATAAGATTACGGAATTCTTCCAAATGTACTGTTGTTATGCCGCCATGGCTTTATATCAACTTCAATACGTTAAAGAAGGTTAATTAACTTAGATTTGTTAAACTAATGATTTGAAGCATTTCGATATCGATTGCTAAATGTGTACATACAAAAAAATCGAATTTATACCTAAATATAAGATTACGGAATTCTTCTACATGCACTGCCGTTATGTCGCCATGGCTTTGTGTTAACTTCAGTGCGTTAAAGAAGGTTTATTAACTTAAATATGTTAAACCAGTTATTTGAAGCATTTCGATATCGATTGCTTAATGCATATATACAAGAAAATCGACTTTATACCTAAATATAAGATTACGGAATTCTTCTAAATTACTGTCGTTATGGCGCCATGGCTTTATTTTACCTTCAATACGTTAAAGATGGTTGATTAACTTAAATATGTTAAACTAATGATTTGAAGCATTTCGATATCGATTGCTAAATGTGTATATACAAAAAAATCGAATTTATACCTAAATACAAGATTACGGAATTCTTCTACATGCACTGCCGTTATGCCGCCATGGCTTTGTGTTAACTTCAGTGCGTTAAAGAAGGTTTATTAACTTAAATATGTTAAACCAGTTATTTGAAGCATTTCGATATCGATTGCTTAATGCATATATACAAGAAAATCGACTTTATACCTAAATATAAGATTACGGAATTCTTCTAAATTACTGTCGTTATGGCGCCACGGCTTTATTTCACCTTCAATACGTTAAAGATGGTTAATTAACGTAAATTTGTTAAACTAATGATTTGAAGCATTTCGATATGGATTTCTAAATGTGTTTATACAACAAAATCGATTTTATACCTAAATATAAAATTACGGAATTCTTCTACATGCACTGCCGTTATGCCGCCATGGCTTCATGTCACCTTCGGTAGGTTAAAGAAGGTAATTTAACTTAAATATGTTAAACTAATGATTTGAAGCATTTCGATATTGATTGCTAAATGTGCTAATACAAGAAACTTGACTTTATACCTAAACATAGGATAACGGAATTCTTCCAAACGCACTGCCGTTATTCCGCCATGGCTTTATGTCAACTTCAGTTCGTTAAAGTAGGTTTGTTAACTTAAATATGTTAAACTTATGATTTGAAGCATTTCGATATCGATCTCTAAATGCATACATACAAGAAAATCGACTTTATACCTAAATATAAGATTTCGGAATTGTTCCAAATTACTGTCGTTATGGCGCCATGGCTTTATTTCACCTTCAATACGATAGAGATGGTTAATTAACTTAAATATGTTAAACTAATGATTTGAAGCATTTCGTTATCGATTTCTAAATGCATATATACCAGAAAATCGACTTTATACCTAAATATAAGATTATGGAATTCTTCCAAATTACTGTCGTTATGGCGTTAAGGCTTTATTTCACCTTCAATATGTTAAAGATGGTTAATTAACTTAAATATGTTAAACTAATGATTTGAAGCGTTTCGATATTGATTGCTAAATGAGTATATACAACAAAATCGACTTTATACCTAAATATAAGATTACGGAATTCTTCAAAATGTACTGTCGTTATGCCGCTATGGCTTTATATCAACTTCAATACGTTAAAAAAGGTTAATTAACTTAATATGTTAAACTAATGATTTGAAGCATTTCGATATCGATTGCTAAATGTGTATATACAAGAAAATCGACTTTATACCTAAATATAAGATTACGGAATTCTTCTAAATGCACTGCCGTTATGCCGCCATGGCTTTATGTACCTTCATAGCGTTAAAGAAGGTTTATTAACTTAAATATGTTAAACAATGATTTGAAGCATTTCGATATCGATTGCTAAATGCATATATACAACAAATCGACTTTATACCTAAATATAAGATTACGGAATTCTTCTAAATGTACTGTCGTTATGCCGCCATGGCTTTATTTCAACTTCAATACGTTAAAGAAAGGTTAATTAACTTAATATGTTAAACTAATGATTTGAAGCATTTCGATATCGATTGCTAATGTGTATATACAAGAAAATCGACTTATACCTAAATATAAGATTACGGAATTCTTCTAAATGTACTGTCGTTATGCGCCATGGCTTTATTTCACCTTCAATACGTTAAAGATGGTTAATTAACTTTAATATGTTAAACTAATGATTTGAAGCATTTCGATATCGATTGCTAAATGTGTATATACAAGAAAATCGACTTTATAAATAGATATAAGATTACGGAATTCTTCCAAATGTACTGTCGTTATGCCGCCAAGGTTTGTATCAACTTCAATAAGTTAAAGATAGTTAATTATTTTAAATATGTTAAACTAATGAGTTGAAGATTTTCGAAATCGATTGCTAAATGCATATATACAACTAAATCGACTTAATACCTAAATAGAAGATTACGGAATTCTTCCAAATGTACTGTCGTTATGTCGCCATGGCTTTATTTCACCTTCAATACGTTAAAGAGGTTAATTAACTTTAATATGTTAAACTAATGATTTGAAGCATTTCAATCGATTGCTAAATGTATTACAAGAAAATCGATTTATAAATAATATAAGATTACGGAATTCTTCCAAATGTACTGTCGTTATGCCGCCAAGGTTTTTCAACTTCAATAAGTTAAAGAAGTTAATTATTTTAAATATGTTAAACTAATGAGTTGAAGATTTTCGAAATCGATTGCTAAATGCATATATACAACTAAATCGACTTAATACCTAATAAAGATTACGGAATTCTTCCAAATGTACTGTCGTTATGCGCCAGGTTTTTCACCTTCAATAGTTAAAGAAGGTTATTAACTTAAATATGTTAAACTAATGATTTGAAGCATTTCAAAATCGATTGCTAATGTATTACAAAAAATCGATTTATACCTAAATAAAGATTACGGAATTCTTCCAAATGTCACTTCATACGTTAATGGCTTTGATTAACTTCAATAGTTAAAGAAGGTTAATTAACTTAAATATGTTAAACTAGATTGAAGATTTTAAATCGATTTCAATGCATATATAAATACGATTTTCCAAATATATGATTACGGAATTCTTCCAAATTACTTCATCGTTAACGAAGGTTTATTAACTTCAATAGTTAAAGATGGTTAATTAATTTTTAAACTAATGATTTGAATTTCGATATCGATTTAAATGTTATAACAAAAAAATCGAATTTATACCTAAATATAAGATTACGGAATTCTTCTACATGCACTGCCGTTATGCCGCCATGGCTTTTGTACTTAGTTAATAAAGAAGGTTTTTAACTTAAATATGTTAAACAGTTATATACAAAAATTTCGATATGTTCTAAATGCATATTACAAGAAAATCGACTTTATACCTAAATATAAGATTACGGAATTCTTTAAATTACTGTCGTTATGCGCCTGGCTTTATTTAACCTTAAACGTTAAAAGGTTAATTAACTAAATTTGTTAAACTAATATTTGAAGCATTTCGATATGGATTTCTAAATGTGTTTATACAATAAAATCGATTTTATACCTAAATATAAATTATGGAATTTTTACTCATCGTTAAGCGCTTGATTACCTACATTTGTAAATATAAAGAAGGTAATTTAACTTAAATATGTTAAACTATTGATTTGAAGCGTTTCGATATTGATTGCTAAATGAGTATATACAACAAAATCGACTTTATACCTAAATATAAGATTACGGAATTCTTCAAATGTACTGTCGTTATGCCGCCATGGCTTTATATCAACTTCAATACGTTAAAAAAGGTTAATTAACTTAGATTTGTTAAACTAATATTTGAAGCATTTCGATATCGATTGCTAAATTGTATATAAAAAAAACGAATTATACCTAAATATAAGATTACGGAATTCTTCTATATGCACTGCCGTTATGCCGCCATGGCTTTGTGTTAACTTCAGTGCGTTAAAGAAGGTTTATTAACTTAAATTGTTAAACCAGTTATTTGAAGCATTTCGATATCGATGCTTAATGCATATGACAAGAAAATCGACTTTATACCTAAATATAAGATTACGGAATTCTTCTAAATTACTGTCGTTATGGCGCCATGGCTTTATTTCACCTTCAATACGTTAAAAAAGGTTAATTAACTTAGATTTGTTAAACTAATGATTTGAAGCATTTCGATATCGATTGCTAAATGTGTATATACAAAAAAATCGAACCTATACCTAAATATAAGATTACGGAATTCTTCTATATGCACTGCCGTTATGCCGCCATGGCTTTGTGTTAACTTCAGTGCGTTAAAGATGGTTAATTAACTTTAATATGTTAAACTAATGATTTGAAGCATTTCGATATCGATTGCTAAATGTGTATATACAAGAAAATCGACTTTATAAATAGATATAAGATTACGGAATTCTTCCAAATGTACTGTCGTTATGCCGCCAAGGTTTGTATCAACTTCAATAAGTTAAAGATAGTTAATTATTTTAAATATGTTAAACTAATGAGTTGAAGATTTTCGAAATCGATTGCTAAATGCATATATACAACTAAATCGACTTTATACCTAAATATAAGATTACGGAATTCTTCCAAATGTACTGTCGTTATGCCGCCATGGCTTTATATCAACTTCAATACGTTAAAGAAAGTTAATTAACTTATATATGTTAAACTAATGATTTGAGGCATTTCGATATCGATTGCTAAATGTGTATATACAAGAAAATCGACTTAATACCTAAATAGAAGATTACGGAATTATTCTACATGCACTGCCGTTATGCCGCCATGGCTTTGTGTTAACGTCAGTGCGTTAAAGTAGGTTCGTTAACTTAAATATGTAAAACTAATGATTTGAAGCATTTCGATATAGATTGCTAAATGAGTATATACAAAAAAATCGAATTTATACCTAAATATAATATTACGGATTTCTTCTACATGCACTGCCGTTATGCCGCCATGGCTTTGTTTTAACTTCGGTTTAAAGTAGGTTTTTTAACTTAAATTTGTCAAACTAATGATTTGAAGCATTTCGATATCGATTGCTAAATGAGTATATACAAGAAAATCGACTTTATACCTAAATATAAGATTACGTAATTCTTCTAAATGCTTTGCCGTTTTGCCGTTAAGGCGTTTGTAGACTTCAGTAAGATAAAGAGGGTTAATTAACTTAGATATGTTAAACTAATGATTTGAAGCATTTCGATATCTATTGCTAAATGAGTATATACAAGAAAATCGACTTTATACCTAAATATAAGATTACGGAATTCTTCTAAATTACTGTCGTTATGGCGCCATGGCTTTATTTTACCTTCAATACGTTAAAGATGGTTGATTAACTTAAATATGTTAAACTAATGATTTGAAGCATTTCGATATCGATTGCTAAATGTGTATATACAAAAAAATCGAATTTATACCTAAATACAAGATTACGGAATTCTTCTACATGCACTGCCGTTATGCCGCCATGGCTTTGTGTTAACTTCAGTGCGTTAAAGAAGGTTTATTAACTTAAATATGTTAAACCAGTTATTTGAAGCATTTCGATATCGATTGCTTAATGCATATATACAAGAAAATCGACTTTATACCTAAATATAAGATTACGGAATTCTTCTAAATTACTGTCGTTATGGCGCAACGGCTTTATTTCACCTTCAATACGTTAAAGATGGTTAATTAACGTAAATTTGTTAAACTAATGATTTGAAGCATTTCGATATGGATTTCTAAATGTGTTTATACAACAAAATCGATTTTATACCTAAATATAAAATTACGGAATTCTTCTACATGCACTGCCGTTATGCCGCCATGGCTTCATGTCACCTTCGGTAGGTTAAAGAAGGTAATTTAACTTAAATATGTTAAACTAATGATTTGAAGCATTTCGATATTGATTGCTAAATGTGCTAATACAAGAAACTTGACTTTATACCTAAACATAGGATAACGGAATTCTTCCAAACGCACTGCCGTTATTCCGCCATGGCTTTATGTCAACTTCAGTTCGTTAAAGTAGGTTTGTTAACTTAAATATGTTAAACATATGATTTGAAGCATTTCGATATCGATCTCTAAATGCATACATACAAGAAAATCGACTTTATACCTAAATATAAGATTTCGGAATTGTTCCAAATTACTGTCGTTATGGCGCCATGGCTTTATTTCACCTTCAATACGATAGAGATGGTTAATTAACTTAAATATGTTAAACTAATGATTTGAAGCATTTCGTTATCGATTTCTAAATGCATATATACCAGAAAATCGACTTTATACCTAAATATAAGATTATGGAATTCTTCCAAATTACTGTCGTTATGGCGTTAAGGCTTTATTTCACCTTCAATATGTTAAAGATGGTTAATTAACTTAAATATGTTAAACTAATGATTTGAAGCGTTTCGATATTGATTGCTAAATGAGTATATACAACAAAATCGACTTTATACCTAAATATAAGATTACGGAAATCTTCAAAATGTACTGTCGTTATGCCGCCATGGCTTTATATCAACTTCAATACGTTAAAAAAGGTTCATTAACTTAGATTTGTTAAACTAATGATTTGAAGCATTTCGATATCGATTGCTAAATGTGTATATACAAAAAAATCGAATCTATACCTAAATATAAGATTACGGAATTCTTCTATATGCACTGCCGTTATGCCGCCATGGCTTTGTGTTAACTTCAGTGCGTTAAAGAAGGTTTATTAACTTAAATATGTTAAACCAGTTATTTGAAGCATTTCGATATCGATTGCTTAATGCATATGTACAAGAAAATCGACTTTATACCTAAATATAAGATTACGGAATTCTTCTAAATTACTGTCGTTATGGCGCCATGGCTTTATTTCACCTTCAATACGTTAAAGATGGTTAATTAACTTTAATATGTTAAACTAATGATTTGAAGCATTTCGATATCGATTGCTAAATGTGTATATACAAGAAAATCGACTTTATAAATAGATATAAGATTACGGAATTCTTCCAAATGTACTGTCGTTATGCCGCCAAGGTTTGTATCAACTTCAATAAGTTAAAGAAAGTTAATTATTTTAAATATGTTAAACTAATGATTTGAAGCATTTCGATATCGATTGCTAAATGTGTATATACAAGAAAATCGACTTTATACCTAAATATAAAATTATAACAATTACGAAGTTCTTCTAAATGCACTGCCGTTATACCGTTAAGGCTTTATGTAGACCTCATTAAGCTAAAAAATGTTTATTAACTTAATATGTTAAACGAATGATTTGAAGCATTTCGATATCGATTGCTAAATGCATATACACAACAAATTCGACTTAATACCTAAATATAATATTACGGATTTCTTCTACATGCACTGCCGTTATGCCGTTGTGGCTTTATGTTAACTTCTGTTCGTTAAAGAAGGTTGATTAACTTAAATATGTTAAACTAATGATTTGAAGCATTTCAAAATCGATTGCTAGATGCATATGTACAAGAAAATCGATTTCATACCTAAATATAAGATTACGGAATTCTTCCAAATGTACTGTCGTTATGTCGCCATGGCTTTATCTCACCTTCAATACGTTAAAGAAGGTTAATTAACTTAAATATGTTAAACTAATGAGTTGAAGATTTTCGAAATCGATTGCTAAATGCATATATACAACTAAATCGACTTTATACCTAAATATAAGATTACGGAATTCTTCCAAATGTACTGTCGTTATGCCGCCATGGCTTTATATCAACTTCAATACGTTAAAGAAAGTTAATTAACTTATATATGTTAAACTAATGATTTGAGGCATTTCGATATCGATTGCTAATTGTGTATATACAAGAAAATCGACTTAATACCTAAATAGAAGATTACGGAATTCTTCTAAATTACTGTCGTTATGGCGCCATGGCTTTATTTCACCTTCAATACGTTAAAGATGGTTAATTAACTTTAATATGTTAAACTAATGATTTGAAGCATTTCGATATCGATTGCTAAATGTGTATATACAAGAAAATCGACTTTATAAATAGATATAAGATTACGGAATTCTTCCAAATGTACTGTCGTTATGCCGCCAAGGTTTGTATCAACTTCAATAAGTTAAAGATAGTTAATTATTTTAAATATGTTAAACTAATGAGTTGAAGATTTTCGAAATCGATTGCTAAATGCATATATACAACTAAATCGACTTAATACCTAAATAGAAGATTACGGAATTCTTCCAAATGTACTGTCGTTATGTCGCCATGGCTTTATCTCACCTTCAATACGTTAAAGAAGGTTGATTAACTTAAATATGTTAAACTAATGATTTGAAGCATTTCAAAATCGATTGCTAGATGCATATGTACAAGAAAATCGATTTCATACCTAAATATAAGATTACGGAATTCTTCCAAATGTACTGTCGTTATGTCGCCATGGCTTTATCTCACCTTCAATACGTTAAAGAAGGTTAATTAACTTAAATATGTTAAACTAATGAGTTGAAGATTTTCGAAATCGATTGCTAAATGCATATATACAACTAAATCGACTTTATACCTAAATATAAGATTACGGAATTCTTCCAAATGTACTGTCGTTATGCCGCCAAGGTTTGTATCAACTTCAATAAGTTAAAGATGGTTAATTAACTTAAATATGTTAAACTAATGATTTGACGCATTTCGATATCGATTGCTAAATGTGTATATACAAAAAAATCGAATTTATACCTAAATACAAGATTACGGAATTCTTCTACATGCACTGCCGTTATGCCGCCATGGCTTTGTGTTAACTTCAGTGCGTTAAAGAAGGTTTATTAACTTAAATATGTTAAACCAGTTATTTGAAGCATTTCGATATCGATTGCTTAATGCATATATACAAGAAAATCGACTTTATACCTAAATATAAGATTACGGAATTCTTCTAAATTACTGTCGTTATGGCGCCATGGCTTTATTTCACCTTCAATACGTTAAAGATGGTTAATTAACGTAAATTTGTTAAACTAATGATTTGAAGCATTTCGATATGGATTTCTAAATGTGTTTATACAACAAAATCGATTTTATACCTAAATATAAAATTACGGAATTCTTCTACATGCACTGCCGTTATGCCGCCATGGCTTCCTGTCACCTTCGGTAGGTTAAAGAAGGTAATTTAACTTAAATATGTTAAACTAATGATTTGAAGCGTTTCGATATTGATTGCTAAATGAGTATATACAACAAAATCGACTTTATACCTAAATATAAGATTACGGAATTCTTCAAAATGTACTGTCGTTATGCCGCCATGGCTTTATATCAACTTCAATACGTTAAAAAAGGTTAATTAACTTAGATTTGTTAAACTAATGATTTGAAGCATTTCGATATCGATTGCTAAATGTGTATATACAAAAAAATCGAATCTATACCTAAATATAAGATTACGGAATTCTTCTATATGCACTGCCGTTATGCCGCCATGGCTTTGTGTTAACTTCAGTGCGTTAAAGAAGGTTTATTAACTTAAATATGTTAAACCAGTTATTTGAAGCATTTCGATATCGATTGCTTAATGCATATGTACAAGAAAATCGACTTTATACCTAAATATAAGATTACGGAATTCTTCTAAATTACTGTCGTTATGGCGCCATGGCTTTATTTCACCTTCAATACGTTAAAGATGGTCAATTAACTTTAATATGTTAAACTAATGATTTGAAGCATTTCGATATCGATTGCTAAATGTGTATATACAAGAAAATCGACTTTATAAATAGATATAAGATTACGGAATTCTTCCAAATGTACTGTCGTTATGCCGCCAAGGTTTGTATCAACTTCAATAAGTTAAAGATAGTTAATTATTTTAAATATGTTAAACTAATGAGTTGAAGATTTTCGAAATCGATTGCTAAATGCATATATACAACTAAATCGACTTTATACCTAAATATAAGATTACGGAATTCTTCCAAATGTACTGTCGTTATGCCGCCATGGCTTTATATCAACTTCAATACGTTAAAGAAAGTTAATTAACTTATATATGTTAAACTAATGATTTGAGGCATTTCGATATCGATTGCTAAATGTGTATATACAAGAAAATCGACTTAATACCTAAATAGAAGATTACGGAATTATTCTACATGCACTGCCGTTATGCCGCCATGGCTTTGTGTTAACGTCAGTGCGTTAAAGTAGGTTCGTTAACTTAAATATGTAAAACTAATGATTTGAAGCATTTCGATATAGATTGCTAAATGAGTATATACAAAAAAATCGAATTTATACCTAAATATAAAATTACGGAATTCTTCTACATGCACTGCCGTTATGCCGCCATGGCTTTGTGTTAACTTCAGTGCGTTAAAGAAGGTTTATTAACTTAAATATGTTAAACCAGTTATTTGAAGCATTTCGATATCGATTGCTTAATGCATATATACAAGAAAATCGACTTTATACCTAAATATAAGATTACGGAATTCTTCTAAATTACTGTCGTTATGGCGCCATGGCTTTATTTCACCTTCAATACGTTAAAGATGGTTAATTAACGTAAATTTGTTAAACTAATGATTTGAAGCATTTCGATATGGATTTCTAAATGTGTTTATACAACAAAATCGATTTTATACCTAAATATAAAATTACGGAATTCTTCTACATGCACTGCCGTTATGCCGCCATGGCTTCCTGTCACCTTCGGTAGGTTAAAGAAGGTAATTTAACTTAAATATGTTAAACTAATGATTTGAAGCATTTCGATATTGATTGCTAAATGTGCTAATACAAGAAACTTGACTTTATACCTAAACATAGGATAACGGAATTCTTCCAAACGCACTGCCGTTATTCCGCCATGGCTTTATGTCAACTTCAGTTCGTTAAAGTAGGTTTGTTAACTTAAATATGATAAACTTATGATTTGAAGCATTTCGATATCGATCTCTAAATGCATACATACAAGAAAATCAACTTTATACCTAAATATAAGATTTCGGAATTCTTCCAAATTACTGTCGTTATGGCGCCATGGCTTTATTTCACCTTCAATACGTTAGAGATGGTTAATTAACTTAAATATGTTAAACTAATGATTTGAAGCATTTCGTTATCGATTTCTAAATGCATATATACCAGAAAATCGACTTTATACCTAAATATAAGATTATGGAACTCTTCCAAATTACTGTCGTTATGGCGTTAAGGCTTTATTTCACCTACAATATGTTAAAGATGGTTAATTAACTTTAATATGTTAAACTAGTGATTTGAAGCGTTTCGATATTGATTGCTAAATGAGTATATACAACAAAATCGACTTTATACCTAAATATAAGATTACGGAATTCTTCCAAATGTACTGTCGTTATGCCGCCATGGCTTTATATCAACTTCAATACGTTAAAAAAGGTTAATTAACTTAGATTTGTTAAACTAATTATTTGAAGCATTTCGATATCGATTGCTAAATGTGTATATACAAAAAAATCGAATTTATACCTAAATATAAGATTACGGAATTCTTCTATATGCACTGCCGTTATGCCGCCATGGCTTTGTGTTAACTTCAGTGCGTTAAAGAAGGTTTATTAACTTAAATCTGTTAAACCAGTTATTTGAAGCATTTCGATATCGATTGCTTAATGCATATGCACAAGAAAATCGACTTTATACCTAAATATAAGATTACGGAATTCTTCTAAATTACTGTCGTTATGGCGCCATGGCTTTATTTCACCTTCAATACGTTAAAGATGGTTAATTAACTTTAATATGTTAAACTAATGATTTGAAGCATTTCGATATCGATTGCTAAATGTGTATATACAAGAAAATCGACTTTATAAATAGATATAAGATTACGGAATTCTTCCAAATGTACTGTCGTTATGCCGCCAAGGTTTGTATCAACTTCAATAAGTTAAAGAAAGTTAATTATTTTAAATATGTTAAACTAATGATTTGAAGCATTTCGATATCGATTGCTAAATGTGTATATACAAGAAAATCAACTTTATACCTAAATATAAAATTATAACATTACGAAGTTCTTCTAAATGCACTGCCGTTATACCGTTAAGGCTTTATGTAGACCTCATTAAGCTAAAAAATGTTTATTAACTTAATATGTTAAACTAATGATTTGAAGCATTTCGATATCGATTGCTGAATGTGTATATGCAAAAAAATCGAATTTAAACCGAAATATAAGCCGTTATGCCGCCATGGCTTTTTGTTGACTTCAGTGCGTTAAAGTAGGTTTGTTAACTTAAATATGTTAAACCAGTTATTTGAAGCATTTCGATATCGATTGCTTAATGCATATATACAAGAAAATCGACTTTATACCTAAATATAAGATTACGGAATTCTTCCAAATGTACTGTCGTTATACCACCATGGCTTTATATCAACTTCAATACGTTAAAAAAGGTTAATTAACTTAAATATATTAAACTAATTATTTTAAGCATTTAGATATCGATTGCTAAATGTGTATATACAAAAAAATCGAATTTATACCTAAATATAAGATTACGAATTTCTTCTACATGCACTGCCGTTATGCCGCCATGGCTTTGTGTTAAATTCAGGGCGTTAAAGTAGATTTGTTAACGTAAATATGTCAAACTAATGATTTGAAGCATTTCGATATCGATTGCTAAATGAGTATATACAAGAAAATCGACTTTATATTTTTTCCAAATGTACTGTCGTTATGCCGCCATGGCTATATATCAACTTCAATATGTTAAAGAAGGTTAATTAACTTAAATATGTTAAACTAATGATTTGAGGCATTTCGATATCGATTGCTAAATGAGTATATACAAGAAAATCGACTTTATACCTAAATATAAGATTACGGAATTCTTCCAAATGTAGACTTTAGACTTTAGTAAGAAAAGGAGGGTTAATTAGCTTTAATATGTTAAACTAATGATTTGAAGCATTTCGATATCGATTGCTAAATGGGCATATACAAGAAAATCGACTTTATACCTAAAAAAAAATTACGTAATTCTTCTAAATGCTTTGCCGTTAAGGCGCTTGTAGACTTCAGTAAGATAAAGAGGGTTAATTAACTTAAATATGTTAAACTTATGATTTGAGGCATTTCGATATCGATTGCTAAATGTGTATATACAAGAAAATCGACTTTATACCTAAATATAAGATTACGGAATTCTTATAAATGCACTGCCGTTATGCCGTTATGGCTTTATGTTAACTTCTGTTCGTTAAAGAAGGTTAATTAACTCAAATATGTTAAACTAATGATTTGAAGCATTTCGATATCGATTGCTTAATGTTTATATACAAAAAAATCGAATTTATACCTAAATAGAAGATTACGGAATTCTTCTACACGCACCGCCGTTATGCCGCCATGGCTTTGTGTTAACTTCAGTGCGTTAAAGTAGGTTCGTTAACTTAAATATGTTAAACTAATGATTTGAAGCATTTCGATATAGATTGCTAAATTAGTATATACAAGAAAATCGACTTTATACCTAAATATAAAATTACGTAATTCTTCTAAATGCTTTGCCGTTATGCCGTTAAGGCGTTTGTAGACTTCAGTAAGATAAAGAGGGTTAATTAACTTAAATATGTTAAACTAATGATTTGAAGCATTTCGATATCTATTGCTAAATGTGTATATACAAGAAAACCGACTTTATACCTAAATATAAGATTACGGAATTCTTCCAAATGCACTGCTGTTATGCCGTTATGGCTTCATTTTAACTTCAGTTCGTTTAAGAAGGTTTATTAACTTAGATATGTTACACCAGTTATTTGAAGCGTTTTGAAATCGATTGCTTAATGCATATATACCAGAAAATCGACTTTCTACCTAAATATAAGATTACGGAATTCTTCCAAATGTACTGTCGCTATGCCGCCATGGCTTTTTATCAACTTCAATATGTTATAGAAGGATAGTTAACTTAAATATGTTAAACTAATGATTTGAAGCATTTCGATATCGATTGCTAAATGCGTATATGCAACAAAATCGACTTTATACCTAAATACAAGCTTACGGAATTTTTCTAAATGCACTGCCGTTATGCCTCCATGGCTTTATGTTAACTTCAGTGCGTTAAAGAAGCTTTATTAACTTAAATATGTTAAACTCATGATTTGAAGATTTTCGAAATAGATTGCTAAATGCATATATACAACATAATCGACTTTATACCTAAATATAAGATTGGGGAATTCTTCAAATGCACTGCCGTTATACCGTTATGACTTTATATCAACTTCAGTTAGTTAAAGAAGGTTTATTAACTTAAATATGTTAAACTAATGATTTGAAGCATTTCGATATCGATTGCTAAATGAAAATATACAAGAAAAGCGATTTTATACCTAAATATAAGATTACGGAACTCTTCAAATGCACTGCCGTTATACCGTTATGTCTTTATGTAAACTTCAATAAGATAAAGAAGATTAATTAACTTAAATATGTTAAACTAATGATTTGAGGCATTTCGATATTGATTGCTTAATGTGTATATACAAGTAAATCGACTCTATACCTAACTATAATATTACGAAATTCTTCTAAATGCACTGCCGTTATGCCGCCATGGCTTTATGTTAACTTCAGTGCCTTAAAGTAGGTTTGTTAACTTAAATATGTTAAACTAATGATTTGAAGCATTTCGATATCGATTGCTAAATGAGTATATACAAGAAAATCGACTTTATACCTAAACTTAAGATTACGTAATTCTATTATATCTATGATATCGATTGCTAAATGTGTATATACAAGAAAATCGATAAATATAAGATTACGGAATTCTTCCAAATGTACTGTCGTTATGTCGCCATGGCTTTATATCACCTTCAATAGGTTAAAGAAGCTTTATTAACTTAAATATGTTAAACTAATGATTTGAAGATTTTCGAAATCGATTGCTAAATGCATATATACAACAAATTCGACTTAATACCTAAATATAAGATTACGGGTTTCTTCTACATGCACTGCCGTTATGCCGCCATGGCTTTGTGTTAACTTCGGTTTAAAGTAGGTTTTTTAACTTAAATATGTCAAACTAATGATTTGAAGCATTTCGATATCGATTGCCAAATGAGTATATACAAGAAAATCGACTTTATACCTAAATATAAGATTACGGAATTCTTCTACATGCATTGCCGTTATGCCGTTAAGGCGTTTGCAGACTTCAGCAAGATAAAGAGGGTTAATTAACTTAAATATGTTAAACTAATGATTTGAGGCATTTCAATATCGATTGCTATATGTGTGTATACAAGAAAATCGACTTTATACCTAAATATAAGATTACGGAATTCTTCTAAATGCACTGCCGTTATGCAGTTATGGCTTCATGTTAACTTCTGTTCGTTAAAGAAGGTTTATTGACTTAAATATGTTAAACTAATGATTTGAAGATTTTCGAAATCGATTGCTAAATGCATATATACAAGAAAATCTTCTTTATACCTAAATATAAGATTAGGGAATTCTTTCAAATGTACTGCTGTTATGCCGCCATGGCTTTATATCAACTTCAATATGTTAAAGAAGGTTAATTAACTTAAATATGTTAAACTAATGATTTGAGGCATTTCGATATCGATTGCTAAATGTGTATATACAACAAAATCGACTTTATACCTAAATATAAGATTACGAAATTCTCCCAAATTCACTGCCGTTATACCGTTATGGCTTTATGTAAACTTCAATATGTTAAAGAAGGTTAATTAACTTAAATATGTTAAACTAATGATTTGAAGCATTTCGATATCGATTGCTAAATGCTTATATACAAGAAAATCGACTTTATACCTAAATATAAGATTACGGAATTATTCTAAATGCACTGCAGTTATGCCGCCATGGATTTATGCCAACTTCAGTTCGTTAAAGAAGGTTTATTAACATAAATATGTTAAGCTAATGATTTGAAGCATTTTAATATGGATTGCTAAATGAGTATATACAAGAAAATCGACTATATACCTAAATATAAAATTACGGAATTCTTCCAAATGCACTGCCGTTATGCCGTTAAGGCTTTTGTAGACTTTAGTAAGATAAAGAAGGTTAATTAACTTAAATATGTTAAACTAATGATTTGAAACATTTCGATATGGATTTCTAAATGTGTTTATACAACAAAATCGATTTTATACCTATATATAAAATTACGGATTTCTTCTACATGCACTGCCGTTATGCCGCCATGGCTTCATGTCACCTTCGGTAGGTTAAAGAAGGTAATTTAACTTATATATGTTAAACTAATGATTTGAAGCATTTCGATATTGATTGCTAAATGTGCTAATACAAGAAACTTGACTTTATACCTAAACATAGGATAACGGAATTCTTCCAAATGCACTGCCGTTATTCCGCCATGGCTTTATGTCAACTTCAGTTCGTTAAAGTAGGTTTGTTAACTTAAATATGTTAAACTTATGATTTGAAGCATTTCGATATCGATCTCTAAATGCATCTTCTTCTTCTTTACTGGCGTAGACACCGCCTACGCGATTATAGCCGAGTCAACAACAGCGCGCCAGGCGTTTCTTCTCTTCGCTACGTGGCGCCAATTGGATATTCCAAGCGGGGCCAGGTCCTTCTCTACTTGGTCCTTCCAACGGAGTGGAGGTCTTCCTCTTCCTCTGCTTCCCGCGGCGGGTACTGCGTCGAATACTTTCAGAGCTGGAGTGTTTTCATCCATCCGGACAACATGACCTAGCCAGCGTAGCCGCTGTCTTTTAATTCGCTGAACTATGTCAATGTCGTCGTATATCTCGTACAGCTCATCGTTCCATCGAATGCGATATTCGCCGTGGCCAACGCGCAAAGGACCATAAATCTTTCGCAGAACCTTTCTCTCGAAAACTCGCAACGTCAACTCATCGGTTGTTGTCATCGTCCAAGCCTCTGCACCATATAGGAGGACGGGAATTATGAGAGACTTATAGAGTTTGGTTTTTGTTTGTCGAGAGAGGACTTTGCTTCTCAATTGCCTACTTAGTCCGAAGTAGCACCTGTTGGCAAGAGTTATCCTGCGTTGGATTTCCAGGCTGACATTGTTGGTGGTGTTCTCTAAATGCATACATACAAGAAAATCGACTTTATACCTAAATATAAGATTTCGGAATTCTTCCAAATTACTGTTGTTATGGCGCCATGGCTTTATTTCACCTTCAATACGTTAAAGATGGTTAACTAACTTAAATATGTTAAACTAATGATTTGAAGCATTTCGATATCGATTTCTAAATGCATATATACCAGAAAATCGATTTTATACCTAAATATAAGATTACGGAATTCTTCCAAATGTACTGTCGTTATACCACCATGGCTTTATATCAACTTCAATACGTTAAAAAAGGTTAATTAACTTAAATATGTTAAACTAATGATTTGAAGCATTTAGATATCGATTGCTAAATGTGTATATACAAAAAAATCGTATTTATACCTAAATATAAGATTACGGATTTCTTCTACATGCACTGCCGTTATGCCGCCATGGCTTTGTGTTAACTTCAGAGCGTTAAAGTAGATTTGTTAACGTAAATATGTCAAACTAATGATTTGAAGCATTTCGATATCGATTGCTAAATGAGTATATACAGGAAAATCGACTTTATACCTAAATATAAGATTACGGAATTCTTCCAAATACACTGCCGTTATGCCGTTAAGGCGATTGTAGACTTCAGTAAGATAAAGAGGGTTAATGAACTTAAATATGTTAAACTAATGATTTGAGGCATTTCGATATCGATTGCTAAATGTGAATATACAACAAAATCGACTTTATACCTAAATATAAGATTACGAAATTCTCACAAATGCACTGCCGTTATACCGTTATGGCTTTATGTAAACTTCAGTAAGGTAAAGAAGGTTAATTAACTTAAATATGTTAAACTAATGATTTGAAGCATTTCGATATCGATTGCTAAATGCGTATATACAGAAAAATCAACTTTATACCTAAATATAAGATTACGAAATTCTCACAAATGCACTGCCGTTATACCGTTATGGCTTTATGTAAACTTCAGTAAGGTAAAGAAGGTTAATTAACTTAAATATGTTAAACTAATGATTTGAAGCATTTCGATATCGATTGCTAAATGCGTATATACAAAAAAATCAACTTTATACCTAAATATAAGCTTACGGAATTCTTCTAAATGCACTGCCGTTATGCCGTTAAGGCGTTTGTAGACTTCAGTAAGATAAAGAGGGTTAATTAACTTAAATATGTTAAACTAATGATTTGAAGCATTTCGATATCTTTTGCTAAATGTGTATATACAAGAAAACCGACTTTATACCTAAATATAAGATTACGGAATTCTTCCAAATGCACTGCTGTTATGCCGTTATGGCTTCATTTTAACTTCAGTTCGTTTAAGAAGGTTTATTAACTTAGATATGTTACACCAGTTATTTGAAGCGTTTTGAAATCGATTGCTTAATGCATATATACCAGAAAATCGACTTTCTTCCTAAATATAAGATTACGGAATTCTTCCAAATGTACTGTCGCTATGCCGCCATGGCTTTTTATCAACTTCAATATGTTATAGAAGGATAGTTAACTTAAATATGTTAAACTAATGATTTGAAGCATTTCGATATCGATTGCTAAATGCGTATATACAACAAAATCGACTTTATACCTAAATACAAGCTTACGGAATTTTTCTAAATGCACTGCCGTTATGCCTCCATGGCTTTATGTTAACTTCAGTGCGTTAAAGAAGCTTTATTAACTTAAATATGTTAAACTCATGATTTGAAGATTTTCGAAATAGATTGCTAAATGCATATATACAACATAATCGACTTTATACCTAAATATAAGATTGGGGAATTCTTCAAATGCACTGCCGTTATACCGTTATGACTTTATATAAACTTCAGTTAGTTAAAGAAGGTAAACTTAAGATTACGTAATTCTATTATATCTATGATATCGATTGCTAAATGTGTATATACAAGAAAATCGATAAATATAAGATTACGGAATTCTTCCAAATGTACTGTCGTTATGTCGCCATGGCTTTATATCACCTTCAATAGGTTAAAGAAGCTTTATTAACTTAAATATGTTAAACTAATGATTTGAAGATTTTCGAAATCGATTGCTAAATGCATATATACAACAAATTCGACTTAATACCTAAATATAAGATTACGGGTTTCTTCTACATGCACTGCCGTTATGCCGCCATGGCTTTGTGTTAACTTCGGTTTAAAGTAGGTTTTTTAACTTAAATATGTCAAACTAATGATTTGAAGCATTTCGATATCGATTGCCAAATGAGTATATACAAGAAAATCGACTTTATACCTAAATATAAGATTACGGAATTCTTCTACATGCATTGCCGTTATGCCGTTAAGGCGTTTGCAGACTTCAGCAAGATAAAGAGGGTTAATTAACTTAAATATGTTAAGCTAATGATTTGAGGCATTTCAATATCGATTGCTATATGTGTGTATACAAGAAAATCGACTTTATACCTAAATATAAGATTACGGAATTCTTCTAAATGCACTGCCGTTATGCAGTTATGGCTTCATGTTAACTTCTGTTCGTTAAAGAAGGTTTATTGACTTAAATATGTTAAACTAATGATTTGAAGATTCTCGAAATCGATTGCTAAATGCATATATACAAGAAAATCTTCTTTATACCTAAATATAAGATTACGGAATTCTTTCAAATGTACTGCCGTTATGCCGCCATGGCTTTATATCAACTTCAATATGTTAAAGAAGGTTAATTAACTTAAATATGTTAAACTAATGATTTGAGGCATTTCGATATCGATTGCTAAATGTGTATATACAACAAAATTGACTTTATACCTAAATATAAGATTACGAAATTCTCCCAAATTCACTGCCGTTATACCGTTATGGCTTTATGTAAACTTCAATACGTTAAAGAAGGTTAATTAACTTAAATATGTCAAACTAATGATTTGAAGCATTTCGATATCGATTGCTAAATGCTTATATACAAGAAAATCGACTTTATACCTAAATATAAGATTACGGAATTATTCTAAATGCACTGCAGTTATGCCGCCATGGATTTATGCCAACTTCAGTTCGTTAAAGAAGGTTTATTAACATAAATATGTTAAGCTAATGATTTGAAGCATTTCAATATGGATTGCTAAATGAGTATATACAAGAAAATCGACTATATACCTAAATATAAAATTACGGAATTCTTCCAAATGCACTGCCGTTATGCCGTTAAGGCTTTTGTAGACTTTAGTAAGATAAAGAAGGTTAATTAACTTAAATATGTTAAACTAATGATTTGAAACATTTCGATATGGATTTCTAAATGTGTTTATACAACAAAATCGATTTTATACCTATATATAAAATTACGGATTTCTTCTACATGCACTGCCGTTATGCCGCCATGGCTTCATGTCACCTTCGGTAGGTTAAAGAAGGTAATTTAACTTATATATGTTAAACTAATGATTTGAAGCATTTCGATATTGATTGCTAAATGTGCTAATACAAGAAACTTGACTTTATACCTAAACATAGGATAACGGAATTCTTCCAAATGCACTGCCGTTATTCCGCCATGGCTTTATGTCAACTTCAGTTCGTTAAAGTAGGTTTGTTAACTTAAATATGTTAAACTTATGATTTGAAGCATTTCGATATCGATCTCTAAATGCATACATACAAGAAAATCGACTTTATAGCTAAATATAAGATTTCGGAATTCTTCCAAATTACTGTTGTTATGGCGCCATGGCTTTATTTCACCTTCAATACGTTAAAGATGGTTAACTAACTTAAATATGTTAAACTAATGATTTGAAGCATTTCGATATCGATTTCTAAATGCATATATACCAGAAAATCGACTTTATACCTAAATATAAGATTACGGAGTTCTTCCAAATGTACTGTCGTTATGGCGTTAAGGCTTTATTTCACCTTCACTACGTTAAAGATGGTTAATTAACTTTAAAATGTTAAACTAATGATTTGAAGCATTTCGATATCGGTTGCTAAATGTGTATATACAAGAACATCGACTTTATACCTAATTATAAGATTAGGGAATTCTTCTACATGCGCTGCCATTATGCCTCCATGGTTTGTATCAACTTCAATACGTTAAAGAAGGTTAATTATTTTAAGTATGTTTAACTAATGGTTTGAAGCATTTCGATATCGACTGCTAAATGTGTAAATACAACAAAATCGACTTTATACCTAAATATAAATTTATAACATTACGGAGTTCTTCTAAATGCACTGCCGTTATATCGTTAAGGCTTTATGTAGACCTCATTAAGCTAAAAAATGTTTATTAACTTAATATGTTAAACTAATGATTTGAAGCATTTCGATATCGATTGCTAAATATGTATATGCAAAAAAATCGAATTTAAACCTAAATATAAGCCGTTATGCCGCCATGGCTTTGTGTTAACTTCAGTGCGTTAAAGTAGGTTTGTTAACTTAAATATGTTAAACCAGTTATTTGAAGCATTTCGATATCGATTGCTTAATGCATACATACAAGAAAATCGATTTTATACCTAAATATAAGATTACGGAATTCTTCCAAATGTACTGTCGTTATACCACCATGGCTTTATATCAACTTCAATACGTTAAAAAAGGTTAATTAACTTAAATATGTTAAACTAATGATTTGAAGCATTTAGATATCGATTGCTAAATGTGTATATACAAAAAAATCGTATTTATACCTAAATATAAGATTACGGATTTCTTCTACATGCACTGCCGTTATGCCGCCATGGCTTTGTGTTAACTTCAGAGCGTTAAAGTAGATTTGTTAACGTAAATATGTCAAACTAATGATTTGAAGCATTTCGATATCGATTGCTAAATGAGTATATACAGGAAAATCGACTTTATACCTAAATATAAGATTACGGAATTCTTCCAAATGCACTGCCGTTATGCCGTTAAGGCGATTGTAGACTTCAGTAAGATAAAGAGGGTTAATGAACTTAAATATGTTAAACTAATGATTTGAGGCATTTCGATATCGATTGCTAAATGTGAATATACAACAAAATCGACTTTATACCTAAATATAAGATTACGAAATTCTCACAAATGCACTGCCGTTATACCGTTATGGCTTTATGTAAACTTCAGTAAGGTAAAGAAGGTTAATTAACTTAAATATGTTAAACTAATGATTTGAAGCATTTCGATATCGATTGCTAAATGCGTATATACAAAAAAATCAACTTTATACCTAAATATAAGCTTACGGAATTCTTCTAAATGCACTGCCGTTATGCAGTTATGGCTTTATGTTAACTTCTGTTCGTTAAAGAAGGTTTATTAACTTAAATATCGATTGCTAAATGCGTATATACAAAAAAATCAACTTTATACCTAAATATAAGCTTACGGAATTCTTCTAAATGCACTGCCGTTATGCAGTTATGGCTTTATGTTAACTTCTGTTCGTTAAAGAAGGTTTATTAACTTAAATATGTTAAACTAATGATTTGAAGATTTTCGAAATCGATTGCTAAATGCATATATACAAGAAAATCGACTTTATACCTAAATATAAGATTACGGAATTCTTGCAAATGTACTGTCGCTATGCCGCCATGGCTTTATATCACCTTCAATACGTTAAAGAAGGTTAATTAACTTAACTTGTTAAACTAATGATTTGAAGCATTTCGATATCGATTGCTAAATGTGTATATACAACAAAATCGACTTTATACCTAAATATAAGCTTACGGAATTCTTCTAAATGCACTGCCGTTATGCTTCATGCTAACAACAGTTCGTTAAAGAAAGTTTATTAACTTAGATATGTTACACCAATTAATTGAAGCATTTCGAAATCGATTGCTTAATGCATATATACAAGAAAATCGACTTTATACCTAAATATAAGATGACGGAATTCTTCCAAATGTACTGTCGTTATGCCGCCATGGCTATATGTGTGGAGGCATTTCGATATCGATTGCTAAATGTGTATATACAAAAAAATCGAATTTATACCTAAATATAAGATTACGGAATTCTTCTACATGCACTGCCGTTATACCGTTATGGCTTTATGTAAACTTCAGTAAGATAAAGAAAGTTAATTAACTTAAATATGTTAAACTAATGATTTGAAGTATTTCAATATCGATTGCTAAATGAGTATATACAAGAAAATCGACTTTATACCTAAATATAAGATTACGGAATTCTTCCAAATGCACTGCCGTTATGTCGTTAAGGCTTTTGTAGACTTTAGTAAGATAAGGAGGGTTAATTAGCTTAAAAATGTTAAACTAATGATTTTAAGCATTTCGATGTCGATTGCTAAATGTGTATATACAACAAAATCGAATTTATACCTAAATATAAAATTACGTAATTCTTCTAAATGCTTTGCCGTTATGCCGTTAAAACGTTTGTAGACTTCAGTAAGATAAAGAGGGTTAATTAACTTAAATATGTTAAACTAATGATTTGAAGCATTTCTATATCGATTGCTAAATGAGTATATACAAGAAAATCGACTTTATACCTAAATATAAGATTACGTAATTCTTCTAATTGCTTTGCTGTTATGCCGTTAAGGCGTTTGTAGACTTCAGTAAGATAAAGAGGGTTAATTATCTTAAATATGTTAAACTAATGATTTGAAGCATTTCGATTTCGATTGCTAAATGGGTATGTACGAGAAAATCGACTTTATACCTAAATATACGATTACGTAATTCTTCTAAATGCTTTGCCGTTATGCATATAAGGCGTTTGTAGACTTCAGTAAGGTAAAGAGGGTTAATTAACTTAAATATGTTATACTAATGATTTGAAGCATTTCGATATCGATTGCTAAATGCGTATATACAACAAAATCGACTTTATACCTAAATACAAGCTTACGGAATTTTTCTAAATGCACTGCCGTTATGCCGCAATGGCTTTATGTTAACTTCAGTGCGTTAAAGAAGCTTTATTAACTTAAATATGTTAAACTCATGATTTGAAGATTTTCGAAATAGATTGCTAAATGCATATATACAACATAATCGACTTTATACCTAAATATAAGATTGGGGAATTCTTCAAATGCACTGCCGTTATACCGTTATGACTTTATATCAACTTCAGTTAGTTAAAGAAGGTTTATTAACTTAAATATGTTAAACTAATGATTTGAAGCATTTCGATATCGATTGCTAACTGAAAATATACAAGAAAAGCGATTTTATACCTAAATATAAGATTACGGAACTCTTCAAATGCACTGCCGTTATACCGTTATGTCTTTATGTAAACTTCAGTAAGATAAAGAAGATTAATTAACTTAAATATGTTAAACTAATGATTTGAGGCATTTCGATATTGATTGCTTAATGTGTATATACAAGTAAATCGACTCTATACCTAACTATAATATTACGAAATTCTTCTAAATGCACTGCCGTTATGCCGCCATGGCTTTATGTTAACTTCAGTGCCTTAAAGTAGGTTTGTTAACTTAAATATGTTAAACTAATGATTTGAAGCATTTCGATATCGATTGCTAAATGAGTATATACAAGAAAATCGACTTTATACCTAAACTTAAGATTACGTAATTCTATTATATCTATGATATCGATTGCTAAATGTGTATATACAAGAAAATCGATATATATAAGATTACGGAATTCTTCCAAATGTACTGTCGTTATGTCGCCATGGCTTTATATCACCTTCAATAGGTTAAAGAAGCTTTATTAACTTAAATATGTTAAACTAATGATTTGAAGATTTTCGAAATCGATTTCTAAATGCATATATACAACAAATTCGACTTAATACCTAAATATAAGATTACGGGTTTCTTCTACATGCACTGCCGTTATGCCGCCATGGCTTTGTGTTAACTTCGGTTTAAAGTAAGTTTTTTAACTTAAATATGTCAAACTAATGATTTGAAGCATTTCGATATCGATTGCCAAATGAGCATATACAAGAAAATCGACTTTATACCTAAATATAAGATTACGGAATTCTTCTACATGCATTGCCGTTATGCCGTTAAGGCGTTTGCAGACTTCAGCAAGATAAAGAGGGTTAATTAACTTAAATATGTTAAACTAATGATTTGAGGCATTTCTATATCGATTGCTATATGTGTGTATACAAGAAAATCGACTTTATACCTAAATATAAGATTACGGAATTCTTCTAAATGCACTGCCGTTATGCAGTTATGGCTTCATGTTCACTTCTGTTCGTTAAAGAAGGTTTATTGACTTAAATATGTTAAACTAATGATTTGAAGATTTTCGAAATCGATTGCTAAATGCATATATACAAGAAAATCTTCTTTATACCTAAATATAAGATTACGGAATTCTTCCAAATGTACTGCCGTTATGCCGCCATGGCTTAATATCAACTTCAATATGTTAAAGAAGGTTAATTAACTTAAATATGTTAAACTAATGATTTGAGGCATTTCGATATCGATTGCTAAATGTGTATATACAACAAAATCGACATTAAACCTAAATATAAGATTACGAAATTCTCCCAAATTCACTGCCGTTATACCGTTATGGCTTTATGTAAACTTCAATACGTTAAAGAAGGTTAATTAACTTAAATATGTTAAACTAATGATTTGAAGCATTTCGATATCGATTGCTAAATGCTTATATACAAGAAAATCGACTTTATACCTAAATATAAGATTACGGAATTATTCTAAATGCACTGCAGTTATGCCGCCATGGATTTGTGCCAACTTCAGTTCGTTAAAGAAGGTTTATTAACATAAATATGTTAAGCTAATGATTTGAAGCATTTCAATATGGATTGCTAAATGAGTATATACAAGAAAATCGACTATATACCTAAATATAAAATTACGGAATTCTTCCAAATGCACTGCCGTTATGCCGTTAAGGCTTTTGTAGACTTTAGTAAGATAAAGAAGGTTAATTAACTTAAATATGTTAAACTAATGATTTGAAACATTTCGATATGGATTTCTAAATGTGTTTATACAACAAAATCGATTTTATACCTATATATAAAATTACGGATTTCTTCTACATGCACTGCCGTTATGCCGCCATGGCTTCATGTCACCTTCGGTAGGTTAAAGAAGGTAATTTAACTTATATATGTTAAACTAATGATTTGAAGCATTTCGATATTGATTGCTAAATGTGCTAATACAAGAAACTTGACTTTATACCTAAACATAGGATAACGGAATTCTTCCAAATGCACTGCCGTTATTCCGCCATGGCTTTATGTCAACTTCAGTTCGTTAAAGTAGGTTTGTTAACTTAAATATGTTAAACTTATGATTTGAAGCATTTCGATATCGATCTCTAAATGCATACCTACAAGAAAATCGACTTTCTACCTAAATATAAGATTTCGGAATTCTTCCAAATTACTGTTGTTATGGCGCCATGGCTTTATTTCACCTTCAATACGTTAAAGATGGTTAGTTAACTTTAAAATGTTAAACTAATGATTTGAAGCATTTCGATATCGGTTGCTAAATGTGTATATACAAGAACATCGACTTTATACCTAATTATAAGATTAGGGAATTCTTCTACATGCGCTGCCATTATGCCTCCATGGTTTGTATCAACTTCAATACGTTAAAGAAGGTTAATTATATTAAGTATGTTTAACTAATGGTTTGAAGCATTTCGATATCGACTGCTAAATGTGTAAATACAACAAAATCGACTTTATACCTAAATATAAATTTATAACATTACGGAGTTCTTCTAAATTCACTGCCGTTATATCGTTAAGGCTTTATGTAGACCTCATTAAGTTAAAAAATGTTTATTAACTTAATATGTTAAACTAATGATTTGAAGCATTTCGATATCGATTGCTAAATGTGTATATGCAAAAAAATCGAATTTAAACCTAAATATAAGCCGTTATGCCGCGATGGCTTTGTGTTAACTTCAGTGCGTTAAAGTAGGTTTGTTAACTTAAATATGTTAAACCAGTTATTTGAAGCATTTCGATATCGATTGCTTAATGCATACATACAAGAAAATCGACTTTATACCTAAATATAAGATTACGGAATTCTTCCAAATGTACTGTCGTTATACCACCATGGCTTTATATCAACTTCAATACGTTAAAAAAGGTTAATTAACTTAAATATGTTAAACTAATGATTTGAAGCATTTAGATATCGATTGCTAAATGTGTATATACAAAAAAATCGTATTTATACCTAAATATAAGATTACGGATTTCTTCTACATGCACTGCCGTTATGCCGCCATGGCTTTGTGTTAACTTCAGAGCGTTAAAGTAGATTTGTTAACGTAAATATGTCAAACTAATGATTTGAAGCATTTCGATATCGATTGCTAAATGAGTATATACAGGAAAATCGACTTTATACCTAAATATAAGATTACGGAATTCTTCCAAATGCACTGCCGTTATGCCGTTAAGGCGATTGTAGACTTCAGTAAGATAAAGAGGGTTAATGAACTTAAATATGTTAAACTAATGATTTGAGGCATTTCGATATCGATTGCTAAATGTGAATATACAACAAAATCGACTTTATACCTAAATATAAGATTACGAAATTCTCACAAATGCACTGCCGTTATACCGTTATGGCTTTATGTAAACTTCAGTAAGGTAAAGAAGGTTAATTAACTTAAATATGTTAAACTAATGATTTGAAGCATTTCGATATCGATTGCTAAATGCGTATATACAAAAAAATCAACTTTATACCTAAATATAAGATTACGAAATTCTCACAAATGCACTGCCGTTATACCGTTATGGCTTTATGTAAACTTCAGTAAGGTAAAGAAGGTTAATTAACTTAAATATGTTAAACTAATGATTTGAAGCATTTCGATATCGATTGCTAAATGCGTATATACAAAAAAATCAACTTTATACCTAAATATAAGCTTACGGAATTCTTCTAAATGCACTGCCGTTATGCAGTTATGGCTTTATGTTAACTTCTGTTCGTTAAAGAAGGTTTATTAACTTAAATATGTTAAACTAATGATTTGAAGATTTTCGAAATCGATTGCTAAATGCATATATACAAGAAAATCGACTTTATACCTAAATATAAGATTACGGAATTCTTGCAAATGTACTGTCGCTATGCCGCCATGGCTTTATATCACCTTCAATACGTTAAAGAAGGTTAATTAACTTAACTTGTTAAACTAATGATTTGAAGCATTTCGATATCGATTGCTAAATGTGTATATACAACAAAATCGACTTTATACCTAAATATAAGCTTACGGAATTCTTCTAAATGCACTGCCGTTATGCCGTTATGGCTTTATGCTAACATCAGTTCGTTAAAGAAAGTTTATTAACTTAGATATGTTACACCAATTAATTGAAGCATTTCGAAATCGATTGCTTAATGCATATATACAAGAAAATCGACTTTATACCTAAATATAAGATGACGGAATTCTTCCAAATGTACTGTCGTTATGCCGCCATGGCTATATATCAACTTCAATATGTTAAACTAATGATTGGAGGCATTTCGATATCGATTGCTAAATGTGTATATACAAAAAAATCGAATTTATACCTAAATATAAGATTACGGAATTCTTCTACATGCACTGCCGTTATACCGTTATGGCTTTATGTAAACTTCAGTAAGATAAAGAAAGTTAATTAACTTAAATATGTTAAACTAATGATTTGAAGTATTTCAATATCGATTGCTAAATGAGTATATACAAGAAAATCGACTTTATACCTAAATATAAGATTACGGAATTCTTCCAAATGCACTGCCGTTATGTCGTTAAGGCTTTTGTAGACTTTAGTAAGATAAGGAGGGTTAATTAGCTTAAAAATGTTAAACTAATGATTTTAAGCATTTCGATATCGATTGCTAAATGTGTATATACAACAAAATCGAATTTATACCTAAATATAAAATTACGTAATTCTTCTAAATGCTTTGCCGTTATGCCGTTAAAACGTTTGTAGACTTCAGTAAGATAAAGAGGGTTAATTAACTTAAATATGTTAAACTAATGATTTGAAGCATTTCTATATCGATTGCTAAATGAGTATATACAAGAAAATCGACTTTATACCCAAATATAAGATTACGTAATTCTTCTAATTGCTTTGCTGTTATGCCGTTAAGGCGTTTGTAGACTTCAGTAAGATAAAGAGGGTTAATTATCTTAAATATGTTAAACTAATGATTTGAAGCATTTCGATTTCGATTGCTAAATGGGTATGTACGAGAAAATCGACTTTATACCTAAATATACGATTACGTAATTCTTCTAAATGCTTTGCCGTTATGCATATAAGGCGTTTGTAGACTTCAGTAAGATAAAGGGGGTTAATTAACTTAAATATGTTAAACTTATGATTTGAAGATTTTCGAAATCGATTGCTAAATGCATATATACAACAAAATCGACTTTATACCTAAATATAAGATTACGGAATTCTTCCAAATGCACTGCCGTTATGCCGTTATGGCTTTATGTTAACTTCAGTTCGTTTAAGAAGGTTTATTAACTTAGATATGTTACACTAGTTATTTGAAGCATTTCGATATCGATTGCTAAATGAGTATATACAAGAAAATCGACTTTATACCTAAATATATGATAACGGAATTCTTCTACATGCACTGCCGTTATGCCGTTAAGGCGTTTGTAGACTTCAGTAAGATAAAGGGGGTTAATTAACTTAAATATGTTAAACTTATGATTTGAAGATTTTCGAAATCGATTGCTAAATGCATATATACAACAAAATCGATTTTATACCTAAATATACGCTTACGGAATTCTTCTAAATGCACTGCCGTTATGCCGTTATGGCTTTATGTTAACTTCAGTTCGTTAAAGTAGGTTTATTAACTTAGATATGTTACACCAGTTATTGGAAGCATTTCGAAATCGATTGCTTAATGCATATATACAAGAAAATCGACTTTATACCTAAATACAAGATTACAGAATTCTTCAAAATGTACTGTCGTTATGCCGCCATGGCTTTATATGAACTTCATTATGTAAAAGAAGGTTAATTTACTTAAATATGTTAAACTAATGATTTGAAGCATTTCGATATCGATTGCTAAATGTGTATATACAACAAAATCGACTTTATACCTAAATATAAGGTTACGGAATTCTTCCAAATGCACTGCCGTTATACCGTTATGGTTTTATGTTAACTTCAGTTAGTTAAAGAGGGTTTATTAACTTAAATATGTTAAACCAGTTATTTGAAGCATTTCGATATCGATTGCTTAATGCATATATACAAGAAAATCGACTTTATACCTAAATGTAAGATAACGTAATTCTTCTAAATGCTTTGCCGTTATGCAATTAAGGCGTTTGTAGTATTCAGTAAGATAAAGAGGGTTTATTAACTTAAATATGTTAAACTAATGATTTGAGGCATTTCGATATCGATTGCTAAATGTGTATGTACAAGAAAATCGACTTTATACCTAAATATATGATAACGGAATTCTTCTACATGCACTGCCGTTATGCCGCATAGGCTTTATGTTAACTTCGGTGCGTTTAAGAAGCTTTATTAACTTAAATATGTTAAACTTATGATTTGAAGATTTTCGAAATCGATTGCTAAATGCATATACACAAAAGAATCGACTTTATACCTAAATATAAGATTACGGAATTCTTCCAAATGCACTGCCGTTATGCCGTTATGGCTTTATGTTAACTTCAGTTCGTTTAAGAAGGTTAATTAACTTAGATAAGTTACACTAGTTATTTGAAGCATTTCGAAATCGATTGCTTAATGCATATATACAAGAAAATCGACTTTCTACCTAAATATAAGTTTACGGAATTCTTCTAAATGCACTGCCGTTATGCCGTTATGCCTTATGTTAACTTCAGTTCGTTTAAGAAGGTTTGTTAACTTAAATATGTTAAACCAGTTATTTGAAGCATTTCGATATCGATTGCTTAATGCATATATACAAGAAAATCGACTTTATACCTTAATAAAATATTACGGAATTCTTCCAAAAGTACTGTCGTTATGCCACCATGGCTTTATATCAACTTCAATACGTTAAAAAAGGTTAATTAACTTAAATATGTTAAACTAATGATTTGAAGCATTTAGATATCGATTGCTAAATGTGTATATACAACAAAATCGACTTTATACCTAAATATAAGCTTACGGAATTCTTCTAAATGCACTGCCGTTATGCCGCCATGGCTTTATGTTAACTTCGGTGCGTTTTAAGAAGCTTTATTAACTTAAATATGTTAAACTTATGATTTGAAGATTTTCAAAATCGATTGCTAAATGCACATACACAACAAAATCGACTTTATACCTAAATTAAGATTACGGAATTCTTCCAAATGCACTGCCGTTATGGCTTTATGTTAACTTCAGTTCGTTTAAGAAGGTTTATTAACTTAGATAAGTTACACTAGTTATTTGAAGCATTTCGAAATCGATTGCTTAATGCATATATACAAGAAAATCGGACTTTCTACCTAAATATAAGTTTACGGAATTCTTCTAAATGCACTGCCGTTATGCCGTTATGGCTTTATGTTAACTTCAGTTCGTTTAAGAAGGTTTGTTAACTTAAATATGTTAAACTAGTTATTTGAAGCTTTTCGATATCGATTGCTTAATGCATATATACAAGAAAATCGACTCTATACCTAAATATATGATAACGGAATTCTTCTACATGCACTGCCGTTATGCCGCCATGGCTTTGTGTTAACTTCAGTGCGTTAAAGTAGGTTTGTTACTTAGATAAGTTACACTAGTTATTTGAAACATTTCGAAATTGATTGCTTAATGCATATATACAAGAAAATCGACTTTACACCTAAATATAAGATTACGGAATTCTTCTAAATGCACTGCCGTTATGCAGTTATGGCTTTATGTTAACTTCAGTTCGTTTAAAAAGGTTTATTAACTTTAAATATGTTAAACCAGTTATTTGAAGCATTTCGATATCGATTGCTTAATGCATATATACCAGAAAATCGACTTTATACCTAAATATAAGACTACGGAATTCTTCCAAGTGTACTGTCGTTATGCCGCCATGGCTTTATATCAACTTCGATACGTTTGAAAAAACCTTAAGCTTTTTTAAGGTTGAAGTTCTACACGTTGGACTCACTAGTATGCGCAACTAAAAGCTAATTGCCTGTGCTATTTCGGTTTAAAAATCCCGGTTAAAAAAGAACGTCCGTTCGCGATTATAGTCTTCAATACAATGATAATCTTTATTCCAACAGTTCATTAGTTAGCCTAAATCTTAACCTAACGGCTTAGACTAGAGGTAAGTATGTATACAAAAAAGGGGTAAGTATATAGTTTCTAATGCAATTCAGCATCTTAAATTCATTGTAATAGATTATTCTAGTACCTAAGTAGTAGATTATGGTTATACTTGTATATTACAAAATTCGTAAGTATTTTACATAATGTAAAAGATTTTATAATGCATACAATTAGTTTAACAAATTAAGTTCTTAAAATATATTTTTGATTTATAAAGTCGCATGACGCAACATCGGCCACCTTGACAGGATCATGATCCTTCAACTTCGACAGGCAGCAGGGCGAGCTTGTGAATAGGGCGCTTAATGGTGCCTGCCTTGGTTGCCACGTCTGCCACTCGCACCTTTCCGTCTCGTCTTTCTTCGGTTGCGGCGATTCGTCCTAGTGCCCACTGCCGCGGTGGCGTGTTGTCTTCGTGGACGAGGACGAGATCGCCGGGCTGCAGGTTGCGTTTCGGGTGCAGCCATTTGTTGCGCTGCTGAAGACTGGTAATGTACGTTTTGGACCACTGTCGCCAAAACTGTTGCTTGAGACAGCAAACAAGTTGCCATCTCTCGCAATAGCGAACTCGGTCCGTTGACACTTCTGCCGGTGGTAAGGCTCGGAGGGAGCACCCTATTAATAGGTGTGCTAGAGTCAATGCTTCGCCATCGTTGGGATCCTGGCTTAACGGTGCGAGGGGCCGCGAGTTGAGGATGGCCTCCACTTCGGCTATCAGTGTTCCTAGCTCTTCGGCGGTGAGCAGCACGTTGCCCATTGCGCGCACGGCGAGGTGTTTGGCGGACTTCACTGCCGCCTCCCATAACCCGCCGAAGTGCGGCGCCCTCGGTGGTATAAAGGTGAATTTGAACCCTTCTACGGCGGCGAATTCCAGTACTTCCGGAGACTGGGACAGAAACGTCTCTTTGAGTTCGCGCAACTTGCGATCGGCGCCGACGAAGTTCGTTGCGTTGTCGCTGTATATCGTCTGTGGCATCCCTCGGCGACCAATGAACCTTTTTAGGGCGAGAATAAAGGAATTAGTTGATAAGTCAGAGATAATTCTAAGTGTACTGCTTTAGACGTGAAACAAACGAAAACTGCGATATAGGTTTTTAGGGTGGTCGACCGCGTATTTTTAATGTGGTATAAATTGGACCACAAAAATCTACGCCACATATAAGAAAGGGTCGTAGCGCTCGAAGCCTTTCGACTGGCAAATTTCCCATTATTTGGGTTTGCAACTTCGGCTTATAATGAAAGCAGTGTGTACAGTTTCTTACGGTTCTACTGCATGCTTCTCTTGCATTAATCAGCCATATGCGTTCTCGAAGAAGCCCAACCAACGCTTTTGCCCCTGCGTGGTGATTTCGAAAGTGCAGGAACCGTAAATAATTGATAACGAAGTGCGAATTCTTATTTAGTAATAATGGGAATTTGGCATCGTATGGGAGAGGTGCATTTAAAAGGCGACCTCCTACTCGGATTAATTTGAATGAAAGCGACATATCCGAGTACTCATGCAAAAACGGATTCAGTTCTTGCAAGTTTGCGGGTAGCGTGGTGCCTTTCGTGAGTTTTTGAATTTCATTCGCAAATTCCGAATGTTGAATCACCTGAACAATTTTTAAAAAACTCAAGTGTAATTCGTCAGATGTCAGGTGCCTTCCCTCCGTAGGTATTTTTGGTCGTCTAATCCACCGTAATAGATAGGCAAACACACGAAGCAATTTTTGATGAGAAGAGAATTTTTCGATAAGGTTCAATAGTGAATTCTCTTTCACATTTATGGCTAGTGTGAAAGTATTTTTCTTCTTCTCTAATGCTTCATCGTCTGGGGAAAGCTGGAAGTGAGTGTTAATTGGCCATAAAGCGGGGTTTTCTAGGAGGAACTGTGGACCGCCAAACCATATTGAATTATTCAATTCATCCACGTTGCAACCCCGAGACACTTGATCCGCAGGATTTTGTTTTGTTGGCACATGTCGCCAATTTATATTGTCAGTCCATTCTTGGATTTCAGACACTCTATTTGCAACAAAGGTTTGTAATGACGATGGATGCGTTTTTACCCAATGCAATACGATTTCAGAGTCTGTCCAAAATATAATTTTTTCAAATTGTCGATTCAACATTGGCGCAATTCGTGACCATAATTTGGCAAGAAGATGTGCTGCCGAGAGCTCGAGACTTGGTCTTCAGCGGAGCCACTCTAGATTTCGCAGTAAGCAGCATACATTTGACACCACTAGCAGATTGGCTTCGTATATATATGCAGCATCCGTACGCTCTTATTGAAGCGTCGGAGAAGCCATGTATTTGGCAGATAGCACTCGACTCTAGATTTACGTATCGAGGAATGCTAATTGATGACAGCTGCAGTAGGTTGGCTTTGAAATTCTGCCAGCTAGTATCAAGACGCAATGGAATCGACTCATCCCAATCTAGTTTTTGGATCTAAAGCTCTTGCAATAAGATTTTTGCTTTGGTAACTAGTGGGGCTAATAATCCAAGAGGATCGAAAAGGCGAGCAGAGACTGATAGTATGTTTCGTTTAGTAGCTCGCAGATCATGAAAATTGGCATCCAAAACAAACCGAAACAAATCCTCTTTCGGCAACCAATGGATTCCTAGTGTTTTAGTGAGTTTTTGTCATTGAAGCTTAATGACTTTTCAGTATAATTACTGTCGAAAAATTTAGGGTGGTTCGAAAACCACTTTGTCAAGGTGAATCCGGCCGAGTTTAATATTTTAATTACTTCACTTCTTATAAGATCTAGAGACTCAAAATTTTCAGATCCTGTTAATAAGTCATCAACATAAAAGGTCTCTTTTAATGGCCAATGAACCGAGTGGGTATTTAGTTGTATTAGCATCACTGAGCATTTGTAAACACCGTGTTGCGAGAAATGGAGCAGGCGCAGTGCCGTATGTTACGGTGTTAAGACGAAAAATTTGAATTTGCTCAGAAGGATGCTCTCTCCACACAATAAGCTGACAATTTCTGTCTTCTTCATGCATAATTATTTGACGGTACATTTTAGTAATGTCCGCTGTTAGTGCATACTTATGTAAGCGAAAACGAAGAAGAGTTGAATATAATTCTTCTTGGATGGTTGGACCTACCATCAAAAGTTCATTTAATGAAATTTGAGAAGAAGTACGACTCGACGCATCAAAGACAACTCGTAATTTTATTGTTGTGCTTTCGGGCCTCAAAACACACTGATGCGGAATGAAATAGTGTGGTTCACTCGGGATCTTATTATTTGTTGGGCTCATGTGACCCAGCGCTTTTTACTCATTCATGAAGTCCAGATACATTTTACGAAGTTCTGGATCTTTCAATGTTTTCCTCTCCAGGGCCTGAAACCGCCGAACTGCGATTTCATAGGAGTGACCGAGTAACTTACGGTCAGCTTTAAAGGGCATTCTGACTTGAAGCCTTCCTGAAGGTAATACTTCAGTTGTATTGACGAAAAATTGTTCACACTCATTTTGTTCAGGTGTGAATTTGTTGCCAATTGTTTCTGAAGGAAGTTCCTCCAGAGCCCAGAATTTTTGGACTACTGAATCTATTGACGTTAAGTCTTCTTCAGTTTGGCATAATGTGCTATTTACTTCGGGAGGAGGACTAAGACTGCTGACATATTTGCCAGAAACAATCCCATCCCAAAAGAGTTTTCTGTAGCGTTGGTTGATTAGGGCCACTTTTAATTTGACCAACCGCTAATAAATCGAAAAAGGTTTCCGCCCCTAATAACATATCGATCTTTTGAGATTTTTGGAATTCTGGATCCGCCAATTTAATATTGTGCGGAATTTTCCAACCATTAATATTAATGGTATGGTCTGGAAGATTAGCCGAAATACATCGCATAATCCAGAATTCCGCCGAAAATTCATAATTATTTACGCGCGATTTCACAAATGCGCTTAATTTGGCCCCAACTTTTGTACTTGAATTACCAATCCCGAAAATATTTAAAGTCCTGTTTTGGCGTCGAATCCGCAGTTTTTGGGCCAAATCCTCCGTTATAAAGTTGACTTGACTTCCCGAGTCCAGCAAGGCTCTTGCGGGCAGGTACTCTCCACAGCTTGATCTCAATAACTGCTGTTGCCAACATTACCCGATAAGGCACACTTATTGTATGCATTGCGTGTGTAGTTGTTGTTGGTTGCGGATGAGGCTCAGCAGCGAAGGATACAGGATACTGGTGCAGTAAGGTGTGGTGGGACCGATTACACACGCGACATCGATCCGCTCTGCATTTGGATACCGTATGTCCCTTACGCAAACAATTTATGCATAAGGGCACTGATTTGACAAACTCAAATCTCTGTTGAACAGAGAGAGTTTTAAAAGTGGGCAAGCTGTTAAGTAGTGGTCCTTCGATTTACACTGCTGGCATGTTGGCTGCTTTGTATTCGCTGCAACTAAAGCGGATTTAGTTCCATTCATGTGAGGCTGCTTCACGTGGTTCGCGCGTGGCTGACACTATGGGTCTCGTCCTCGAAGATGATGCGCCTTCAGCTGATAGGTGCTGGTACCGTCTATTTAAGATAGCTTCACAATCCTTCCACAATGGTAACTTGTCGTAATCCAGCTGTTCTTCCCACTTTGATCGGGTGGCAGAGTCAACTTTGGTCATGACTATGTGAATAATTATCGCATTTGTGATTTGTTTCTCATCGCCCAGCGATAGCAATGAGTCATATACAGCCGACACTTCATCAATCATCGCGCGCAATGAAGGGGCTGATGGCTTAGGGATAGTTGGCAGCTCAAAAAGTTTTGAAACCGTATTAAAAAAAATCAAACATTTATTGTCATAAACCTTTTTGAGACTTGCCAACGCCTTCGGATAGTTTTCATCCGACATTTGAAACGCTTTTACCGTGCCTAGAGCCACCCCAGATAGACAATTAACCAGATGGTTAAATTTTTCAATATCTGGGATGTTAGGATCATTGTGAACCAAACTCTCAAACAAACTCATGAAATTTTTAAATTCCGAATATTCTCCCTTGAATTTCGGCATATTCATTTTTGGGAGCCTTGAGCTGTGAGACGTTACGAACGATGTTTCAGCAATAGATGCTCTATTTTTGGCCAAAATTGTTTTAATTATAGATTTTGTTTCTACAATTATGTCCTCTAACTCCCCTCGGGCCATGTCGTCTTCATCAATCTCTTCAATTTTAGATTGGCATTTCATCAATTTCTCACTATGTGAGTTTAGTATGTCAAGACGACATTCCAATTCGATTGGATCTAATGACATCGTTTTTTCTAGAAGACCCGTTTTTATTCGCAAAATGCTACTTTTCGCCACCGTCCTTTGACGCTTTAATGATTTTAAGTCGATCAACTCCTTACTCGGAGAGAGGTTGGCGGTAGTTGGCTTTGGCTTGCTCATTTTTGCTTGTTAAAATTAAATTTCCGGAAAAAAAACTATACAGGTTGGCAACAGATATATTAGGGATCGATAACGAAAACGAAAAATATATGTATAGCGATTCCGAAATATACGAAAGTCAGACCAATAGCAATAAAGGTTGGCAACAAATATATTTGGAATCGGTTACGAGAACGAGAAAAAATGATATCGATTCCAAAGTATACGAAAGCCGAACCTATGAAGTATGCAAAATAAGCAATAGCACAATTGAACGTTCTTGAAAATGTTTTTTTTTTTTTTTTAAGCGAGAAAATTTTAACGAACCGTAAAACTTTATTTCGTTTAAAATTTTAAAAATTTTTTGTCTGCAAGATATAAAATGTCGCACCTTAATGTTCAATTAAGAACGCTACCGCAAATCCACGATCCCTCTTTCACTTATGTAGATGCATAGATGCATAGATGCATAAATGCTTATGTACATGGGTATGTATATATACGTATGCGAATATTAAAATATAAATATATGCAATAAGAAAATATACGTATGTGAAAAAATGTGAAAAGAGGGAGAGCCAAAAACTGAAAGTGTGCACTTGCTTTTTTTTTGTTTTTTAATTTTCGTTTTTTTTTTTTTTTCTATTCGCACCACTTTCAATGATTCGCACTCGTTACCTGTTGTGAATGCATAGGCGGTTTGCCTGCGTTCACTTCCCTTTTGCAGAGAATGCAATTGCAGCTCATTCCCACGAAGAGACGGATCTGGCGTCAACGTTAGCAGCGACGGTGTTGTTGACGTTGACTTGGCAGCGGCGAGAATCCGCGTTGACGCAGCAGCGGTGGGACGATGGTGTTGACGTTGACGCAGCAGCGGCGAGAATCCGTTGACGCAGCAGCAGTGGGACGATGGTGTTGACGCAAGCCCGTTCGGTACCGACGTGATGTTCCCACAAATAGTCTAACGTTTTAACGGCCAAAGTTATCGGTTTTTAGTTTTACGGCACTTTTCTTTTAACGGGTTGTACCTCTTTTCCGGCACTTTTTAGCGGCACTCGCGACACTCTTTTTATTTTGCTTATGTTTAGCAACGGCACTTTATGTTTTTGGCGGTAGTTTTTTAATATAATGCACTAACTGTGTAACCACCTTTAGCAGAAAAATGTAAACGCTTATTTCAATACTGCTTTTATATTCACACTTTGCTGTATGCCGTTTAACCGATTTATCCACCTTTGGTTTCTCTCCTTTTCTTCCTTGTGTTTGCGCACTATTGGACTGGTGAATTTTACCGCACGTATGTCATATAGTATGTATGTATTATATTGTGTTTTCACCACCCACTTCACAAAACGTTTCTCTCAGTTGCTTTTTTTTTTTTTAACTTTTAATTTGGTTAATTTGTATTTTATTTTCTTTATGTTTAGATTTACCACTTCATTTTTATTCACTTCAGTGTGTGTCCATATGTGTGCACTTCGCAATTATTTTACATATATTTATGTATCCACCAAGTGTTATACTATTATATATTTTTCACAAGCCACTGACGGAAAATAGGAAACATATTCTCTTCTCAAGCGGAGCATATAAGAGGTATTCATATGAATTTTTCACTCAACATGAAGTATGATATAACGAACAATTCTGCAGTATTAACTCAAAAATCACGTTTTTTTGATTTATGCCGGTCTTGCAGCAAATGAGCGATATGTATTTTTTTTAATGTAAAAATTTGTTTTTGAATTTTTTATATATACATATATGTATGTATATCTATGTAGATATATTTTATTTTTATTTTTAATGTCTTTGTCCAGACATTTATTTTTAGTATTTGTCACTTTAGTCACTTGCACTCGACCGAAACCGAAAGAAATTAAAATTCACAGGCAATTGCTCACGCGTTAGAAATTAAATTAATACGTATTACTTTTTTCGAAAATTATTTACAGCCACGCACTGGGTCCCTGCTCGGGCGCCATGAGAAAACCTTAATCTTTTTTAAGGTTTAAGTTCTACACGTTGGACTCACTAGTATGCGCAACTAAAAGCTAATTGCCTGTGCTATTTCGGTTTAAAAACTCCCGGTTAAAAAAGAACGTCCGTTTGCGATTATAATCTTTAATACAATGATAATCTTTATTCCAACAGTTCATTAGTTAGCCCTAAATCTTAACCTAACGGCTTAGACTAGAGGTAAGTATGTATACAAAAAAGGGGTAAGTATATAGTTCTAATTCAATTTCAGCATCTTAAATTCATTGTAATAGATTATTCTAGTACCTAAGTAGTAGATTATGGTTATACTTGTATATTACAAAATTCGTAAGTATTTTACATAATGTAAAAGATTTTATAATGCATACAATTAGTTTAACAAATTAAGTTCTTAAAATATATTTTTGATTTATAAAGTCGCATGACGCAACAACGTTAAAGAAGGTTAATTAACTTAAATATGTTAAACTAATGATTTGAAGCATTTCGATATCGATTGCTAAATGCGTATTATACAACAAAATCGACTTTATACCTAAATATAAGATTACGTAATTCTTCTAAATGCTTTGCCGTTATCCGTTAAGGCGTTTGTAGACTTCAGTAAGATAGAGAGGGTTAATTAGCTTAAGTATGTTAAACTAATGATTTGAAGCATTTCGATATCGATTGCTAAATGTGTATATACAACAAAATTGACTTTATACCTAAATATAAGATTACGGAATTCTTCTAAATGCTTTGCCGTTATCCCGTTAAGGCGTTTTGTAGACTTCAGTAAGATAGAGAGGGTTAATTAGCTTAAGTATGTTAAACTAATGATTTGAAGCATTTCGATATCGATTGCTAAATGTGTATATACAACAAAATTGACTTTATACCTAAATATAAGATTACGAAATTCTTTTAAATGCTTTGCCGTTATGCCATTAAAACGTTTGTAGACTTCAGTGCGTTAAAGTAGGTTTGTTAACTTAAATATGTTAAACTAATGACTTGAAGCATTTCGATTTCGATTGCTAAATGAGTTATATACAAGAAAATCGACTTTATACCTAAATATAAGATTACGGATTTCTTCTAAATGCTTTGCCGTTATGCCGTTAAGGCGTTTGTAGACTTCAGTAACATAGAGAGGGTTAATTAACTTAAATATATTAAAATTATGATTTGAGGCATTTCGATAGCGATTGCTAAATGTGTATATACAAGAAAATCGACTTTATACCTAAATATATGATAACGGAATTCTTCTACATGCACTGCCGTTATGCCGTTAAGGCGTTTGTAGATTTCAGTAAGATAAAGGGGGGTTAACTAACTTAAATATGTTAAACTAATGATTTGTGGCATTTCGATATCGATTGCTAAATGTGTATATACAAGAAAATCGACTTAATACCTAAATATAATATTACGGAGTTCTTCCAAATGCACTGTCGTCATGCCGCCATGGCTTTATATGAACTTCAATATGTTAAAGAAGGTTAATTAACTTAAATATGTTAAACTAATGATTTGAGGCATTTCGATATCGATTGCTAAATGTGTATATACAAGAAAATCGACTTTATACCTAAATATAAGATTACGGAACGCTTCCAAATGCACTGCCGTTATACCGTTATGGTTTTATGTTAACTTCAGTTAGTTAAAGAAGGTTTATTAACTTAAATATGTTAAACCAGATATTTGAAGCATTTCGATATCGATTGCTTAATGCATATATACAAGAAAATCGACTTTATACTAAATATAAGATAACGTAATTCTTCTAAATGCTTTGCCGTTATGCAATTAAGGCGTTTGTAGACTTCAGTAAGATAAAGAGGGTTAATTAACTTAAATATGTTAAACTAATGATTTGAGGCATTTCGATATCGATTGCTAATGTGTATGTACAAGAAAATCGACTTTATACCTAAATATATGATAACGGAATTCTTCTACATGCAGTTATGCCGTTAAGGCGTTTGTAGACTTCAGTAAGATAAAGAGGGTTAATTATCTTAAATATGTTAAACTAATGATTTGAAGCATTTCGATTTCGATTGCTAAAGAGTATGTACAAGAAAATCGACTTTATACCTAAATATAAGATAACGGAATTCTTCTACATGCACTGCCGTTATGCCGTTAAGGCGTTTGTAGACTTCATTAAGATAAAGGGGGTTAATTAACTTAAATATGCTAAAATAATGATTTGAGGCTATTTCGATATCGATTGCTAAATGTGTATATACAACAAAATCGACTTTATACCTAAATATAGGATTACGTAATTCTTCTAAACGCTTTGCCGTTATGCCGTTAAAAACATTTGTAGACTTCAGGTTCGTTAAAGGAGGTTTATTAACTTAAATATGTTAAACTAATGATTTGAGGCATTTCGATATCGATTGCTAAATGTGTATATACAACGAAATCGACTTTATACCTAAATATAAGGTTACGGATTTCTTCTACATGCACTGCCGTTATGCCCGCCATGGCTTTTGTGTTAACTTCAGTTAGTTAAAGAGGGTTTATTAACTTAAATATGTTAAACCAGTTATTTAAAGCATTTCGATATCGATTGCTTAATGCATATATACAAGAAAATCGACTTTATACCTAAATATAAGATAACGTAATTCTTCTAAATGCTTTGCCGTTATGCCGTTAAGGCGTTTGTAGACTTCAGTAAGATAAAGAGGTTAAATTAACTTAAATATGTTAAACTAATGATTTGAGGCATTTCGATATCGATTGCTAAATGTGTATGTACAAGAAAATCGACTTTATACCTAAATATATGATAACGGAATTCTTCTACATACACCGCCGTTATGCCGTTAAGGCGTTTGTAGACTTCAGTAAGATAAAGGGGGTTAATTAACTTAAATATGTTAAACTAATGATTTGAGGCATTTCGATATCGATTGCTAAATGTGTATATACAACAAAATCGACTTTATACCTAAATATACGCTTACGGAATTCTTCTAAATGCACTGCCGTTATGCCGTTATGGCTTTATGTTAACTTCAGTTCGTTAAAGAAGCTTTATTAACTTAAATATGTTAAACTAATGATTTGAAGATTTTCGAAATCGATTGCTAAGTGCATGTATACAAGAAAATCTTCCTTATACCTAAATATAAGATTACGGAATTCTTCCAAATGTACTGTCGTTATGCCGCCATGGCTTTATATGAACTTCAATATGTTAAAGAAGGTTAATTAACTTAAATATGTTAAACTAATGATTTGAGGCATTTCGATATCGATTGCTAAATGTGTATATACAACAAAATCGAATTTGTACCTAAATACACGCTTACGGAATTATTCTAAATGCACTGCCGTTATGCCGTTATGGCTTTATGATAACTTCAGTTCGTTAAAGATTGTTTATTAACTTAGATATGTTACACCAGTTATTTGAAGCATTTCGAAATCGATTGCTTAATGCATATATACAAAAAAATCGACTTTATACCTAAATATAAGATTACGGAATTCTTCAAAATGTACTGTCGTTATGCCGCCATGGCTTTATATGAACTTCAATATGTTAAAAAAGGTTAATTAACTTAAATATGTTAAACTAATAATTTGAGGCATTTCGATATCGATTGCTTAATGTGTATATACAAGAAAATCGACTTTATACCTAAATATAAGGTTACGGAATTCTTCCAAATGCACTGCCGTTATAGCGTTATGGTTTTATGTTAACTTCAGTTAGTTAAAGAGGGTTTATTAACTTAAATATGTTAAACCAGTTATTTGAAGCATTTTGATATCGATTGCTTAATGCATCTATACAGGAAAATCGACTTTATACCTAAATATAAGATAACGTAATTCTTCTAAATGCTTTGCCGTTATGCCGTTATGCCGTTAAGGCGTTTGTAGACTTCAGTAAGATAAAGAGGGTTAATTAACTTAAATATGTTAAACTAATGATTTGAGGCATTTCGATATCGCTTGCTAAATGAGTATATACAAGAAAATCGACTTAATACCTAAATATAAGATTACGTAATTCTTCTAAATGCTTTGCCGTTATGCAATTAAGGCGTTTGTAGACTTCAGTAAGATAAAGAGGGTTAATTAACTTAAATATGTTAAACTGATGATTTGAGGCGTTTCGATATCGACTGCTAAAGGCGTATGTACAAAAAAATCGACTTTATACCTAAATATATGATAACGGAATTCTTCTACATGCAGTTATGCCGTTAAGGCGTTTGTAGACTTCAGTAAGATAAAGAGGGTTAATTAACTTAAATATGTTAAACTAATGATTTGTGGCATTTCGATATCGATTGCTAATGAGTATATATAAGAAAATCGACTTTATACCTAAATATGAGATTACGTAATTCTTCTAAATGCTTTACCGTTATGCATTTAAGGCGTTTGTAGACTTCAGTAAGATAAAGAGGGTTAAATTACTTAAATATGTTAAACTAATGATTTGAGGCATTTCGATATCGATTGCTAAATGTGTATGTACAAGAAAATCGACTTTATACCTAAATATATGATAACGGAATTCTTCTACATACACCGCCTTTATGCCGTTAAGGCTTTTGTAGACTTTAGTAAGATAAAGAAGGTTAATTAACTTAAATATGTTAAACTCATGATTTGAAGCATTTCGATTTCGTTTGCTAAATGTGTATGTACAAGAAACTCGACTTTATACCTAAATATAAGATAACGGAATTCTTCCAAATGCACTGCCGTTATACCGTTTTGGTTTTATGTTATTTTCAGTTAGTTAAAGAAGGTTTATTAACTTTAATATGTTAAACCAGCTATTTGAAGCATTTCGATATCGCTTGCTTAATGCATATATACAAGAAAATCGACTTAATACCTAAATATAAGATTACGGAATTCTTCCAAATGCACCGCCGTTATGCCGTTAAGGCTTTTGTAAACTTTAGTAAGATAAAAAGGGTTAATTAGCTTAAATATGTTAAACTAATGATTCGAAGCATTTCGATATCGATTGCTAAATGTGTATATACAACAAAATCGACTTTATACCTAAATATAAGATTACGTAATTCTTCTAAATGCTTTGCCTTTATGCCGTTAAGGCTTTTGTAGACTTTAGTAAGATAAAGAAGGTTAATTAACTTAAATATGTTAAACTCATGATTTGAAGCATTTCGATTTCGATTGCTAAATGTGTATGTACAAGAAACTCGACTTTATACCTAAATATAAGATTACGGAATTCTTCCAAATGTACTGTCGTTATGCCGCCATGGCTTTATATGAACTTAAATATGTTAAAGAAGGTTAATTAACTTAAATATGTTAAACTAATGATTTGAGGCATTTCGATATGGATTGCTTAATGCATATACACAAGAAAATCGACTTTATACCTAAATATAAGATAACGTAATTCTTCTAAATGCTTTGCCGTTATGCCGTTAAGGCGTTTTTAGACTTCAGTAATGATTTGAGGCATTTCGATATCGATTGCTAAATGTGTATATACAACAAAATTGACTTCATACCTAAATATAAGATTACGTAATTCTTCTAAATGCTTTGCCGTTATGCCTTTAAAAAACGTTTGTAGACTTCAGTGCGTTAAAGTAGGTTTGTTAACTTAAATATGTTAAACTAATGTTTTGAAGCATTTCGTTTTCGATTGCTAAATGAGTATATACAAGGAAATGGACTTTATACCTAAATATAAGATTACGTAATTCTTCTAAATGCTTTGCCGTTATGCAATTAAAGCGTTTGTAGACTTCAGTAAGATAAAGAGGGTTAAATAACTTAAATATGTTAAAGTAATGATTTGAGGCATTTCGATATCGATTGCTAAATGTGTATGTACAAGAAAATCGACTTTATACCTAAATATATGATAACGGTATTCTTCTACATGCACTGCCGTTATGCCGTTAAGGCGTTTGTAGACTTCAGTAAGATAAAGGGGGTTAATTAACTTAAATATGTAAAACTAATGATTTGAGGCATTTCGATATCGATTGCTAAATGTGTATATACAAGAAAATCGACTTAATACCTAAATATAAGATTACGGAATTCTCCTAAATCCACTGCCGTTATGCCGTTAAGGCTTTTGTAGACTTCAGTAAGATAAAGAAGGTTTATTAACTTAGATATGTTAAACTAGTTATTTGAAGCATTTCGATATCGATTGCTAAATGAGTTTATACAAAAAAATCGACTTTATACCTAAATATATGATAACGGAATTCTTCTACATGCACTGCCGTTAAGCCGCCATGGCTTTGTGTTAACTTCAGTGCGTTAAAGTAGGTTTGTTAACTTAAATATGTTAAACTAATGATTTGAAGCATTTCGATTTCGATTGCTAAATGAGTATATACAAGAAAATGGACTTTATACCAAAATATAAGATTACGGAATTCTTTTAAATGCTTTCCCGGGTTATGCCGTTAAGGCGTTTGTAGACTTCAGTAAGATAGAGAGGGTTAATTAGCTTAAATATTTTAAACTAATTATTTGAAGCATTTCGATATCGATTGCTAAATGTGTATATACAACAAAATTGACTTCATACCTAAATATAAGATTACGTAATTCTTCTAAATGCTTTGCCGTTATGCCGTTAAAACGTTTGTAGACTTCAGTGCGTTAAAGTAGGTTTGTTAACTTAAATATGTTAAACTAATGATTTGAAGCATTTCGCTTTCGATTGCTAAATGAGTATATACAAGAAAATGGAATTTATACCTAAATATAAGATTACGGAATTCTTCTAAATGCTTTGCCGTTATGGCTTTATATAAACGTCAGTACGTTAAAAAAGGTTGTTTAACTTAAATATGTTAAAGTTATTATTTGAAGCATCTCGATATCGATTCTTAGATGTGTAAATACATGAAAATAGACTATATCCTAAATAAAAGGGTTACGGAATTCTTCTACATGCACCACCGTTATGCCGCCATGGCTTTATGCCAACTTCAGTTCGCATAAGGCTTTATGTAAACTTCGGTAAGGTAAAGAAGGGTAATTAACTTAAATATATTGAACTAATGATTTGAAGCTTTTCGATATCGATTGTATATACAACAAAATTGGCTTTTTACCTAAATATAAGATTACGGAATTCTTTCAAATGCACTGCCGTTATACTGTTAAGGCTTTATGTAAACTTTAGTAATATAAAGAAGGTTAATTTACTTAAATATGTTAAACTAATGTTTTGAAGCATTTCGATATCGATGGCTAAATGTGTATATACAACAAAATCGACTTTATACCTAAGTATAAGATAACGGAATTCTTCTAAATGCACTGCCGTTATGCCGTTATGGCTTTATGTTAACTTCAGTTCGTTAAAGAAGGTTTATTAACTTAAATATGTTAAACTAATCATTTGAAGCATTTTGATATCGATTGCTAAATAAGCTAATACAAGAAACTTGTTTTTATACCTTAACATAGAATAAGGGGACTTCTTCCAAATGCATTTGCCGTTATTCCGCCAAGGCTTTATGTCAACTTTAGTTCGTTCAAGAAGGTTTGTTAACTTAAATATGTTAGACTAATGATTTGAAGCATTTAAAAATCGATTGCTTAATGTATATTTACAAGAAAATCGACTTTATACCTAAATATAAGATTACGGAATTCTTCCAAATGTACTGTCGTTATGCCGCCATGGCTTTATATCACCTTCAATACGTTAAAGATGGTTAATTAACTATGTTAAACTAATGATTTGAAACATTTCGATATCGATTGCTAAATATGTAAATACAAGAAAATCGACTTTATACCTAAATATAAGATTATGGAATTCTTCTTAATGCACTGCCGTTATACCGTTATGGCTTTATGTAGACTTCAGTGCGTTAAAGAAGGTTTATTATAAATAACTTGAAAATGTAAAACTAATGATTTGAAGCATTTCGATATCGATTGCTAAATGTGTATATACGGAAAATCGACTTTATACATAAATATAAGATTACGGAATTCATCGAAATACACTGCCGTTATGGCTTTATATAAACGTCAGTACGTGAAAAAAGGTTGTTTAACTTAAATATGTAAAACTTATGATTTGAAGCATTTCGATATCGATTGCTAAATGTGTATATACAAGAAAATCGACTTTGTACCCAAATATAAGATTAAGAAATTCTTTTAAATGCACTGCCGTTATACCGCTAAGGCTTCATGTAAACTTCAGTAAGGTAAAAAAGGGTTTAAAATTAACTTAAATATATTGAACTAATGACTGAAGCTTTTCGATATCGATTGCTAAATGTGTATATACAAGAAAATCGACTTTATAGCTAAATATAATATTACGGAGTTCTTCTAAATGCACTGCCGTTATGCGGTTATGGCTTTATGTTAACTTGAGTTCATTAAAGAAGGTATATTAACTTAAATATGTTAAAGTAATGATTTGAAGCATTTCGATATCGCTTGCTAAATGTGTATATACAATTTGTACCTAAACAAAAGATTACGGAATTCTTTTACATGCACTGCCGTTATGCCGCCATGGCCTTATGTTAACATCAGTGCGTTAAAGAAGCCTTTTTAACTTAGATATTTTAAAAATTAAGGATTTGAAGCATTTCGATATCGATTGCAAAATGGGTGTAATCAAGAAAATCGACTTTATCCCAAAAAACATAAGATTACGGAATTCTTCTAAATGCACTGCCGTTATACCGTTAAGCCTTTATGTTAACTTCAGTTCGTTAATGAAGGTTTTTTAACTTTAATATGTTAAACCAGTTATTTGAAGCTTTTTGATATCGATCGCTAAATCTGTATATACAAGAAAATCGATTTTATACCTAAATAAAAGGGACTACGGAATTCTTCTAAATGCACTACCGGTATACTGTTAAGCCTTTATGTAAACGTCAGTAAGATAAAGTAGTCTAAATAACTTAAATACATATGTTAAACCAGTTATTTGGAGCATTTCGTTATCGATTGTTAAATGTGTATATACAAGAAAATCGATTTAATACCTAAATATAAGATTACGGAATTCTTCTAAATGCACTGCTGTTATGCCGCCATGGCTTTATGTAAACTTCAGTTCGTTAAAGAAGGTTTATTAATTTAAATATGTTAAACTAATGATTTAAGGCATTTCGATATCGATTGCTAAATGTGTATATACAAGAAAATCGACTTTATACCAAAATATAAGGTAATAAAATTCTTCTAAATGCACTGCCGTTATGGCTTTATGTTAACTTCAGTTCGTTAAAGAAGGTTTATTAACTTAAATATTATTATTATTATTTATTATTTATTATAATTGAAATTACAATAAATGTGAAAAACACTAGCAACTAGGGCAAATCGGTTACTTTTGGTTAAATGATGTATAACTTATATTAATTTATGTATATTTAAAAGTTTTAAATAGTTGAAAATATTTTTGACATTGTCTTCGTTTGGGGTGTTTAGTATGGATATGGGATCTTGATGAAATACGGTGGATCGGTGGAGGTTTAAGGATTGGCATTCCTTAAGGATATGGGTGATGGTTAAAGGAGATGAGTTGCAGAAATGGCACGTTGGCTGTGACTCCTTCTTCATCAAGTGAAGATGTGTAAGACGGGTGTACCCAAGGCGTTGTCTTATAAAACATTTGTTCATTACAGCTGTGGTATTGGTTGAAAGTCTTATTGCGTGTTTGTCTGGATTTAAGTTTTTGTAATGCCCCAATTTCTTTGCTCCATTCGTATTGAAATTTTTGGTGAAGGTCTTGTAATATCTCACATTTGATTCGTTTTTTCGGAAATGGTATAAATAGCTGAAGGGGAGATGTTGAGGCCGCTTTGGCAGCTTTATCTGCTAACTCATTTCCTGTTATATCGACATGACCTGGGACCCACATGAGCTTGATTTTTTTTTTTAAGTTTATTAAGGAAGTCCTAATAGTGGATATTTCTTCTGAGTGATTGTTGAGGTTATGAACTCCATGCAGTATTGTTTTGCTGTCTGTGCAGATAACGTACTTGTTCCTTTTTTTGGTGGCGATTGTAACGCGCTTAGGACAGCTTGTATTTCAGCCTCGTAGGGTGATGTTTGATCTTGTAAAACTCCGTTTGCTATGAGATCACCATTTTCATGGACTACTGCAAAAGATGTTCCATTATTGTTTTTTGACCCATCCGTAAATAGAAATTTCCAGTGGTTGTTCTTTAATGGAGCGGCTGCCTCTAGAAATGCTTGTTGATAGATAAGAAGGCTAGTTGAGTCTTTTGGGTATACAGAAAGCGTGTTGATAAATGATTCGGAAAATAGCAACCAAGGGGGAGTGATATGTTTCCCTGAGTTTTTGAATACCTATTTCTGTGTTTGCTTTTTCACATAGAACATCTCCACAAGACCTGATTTTATAGATATGGTATTTTTACGGGTTTTAAGTAGCCCTTTTTTTCCTTATCCAAAATTGAGTTATTGTTAGAACATATGATGTTAATAGAACGTGCTCTAATATAAGCGACACGATCTACTAATGAAAGAAAACCACCTTCGGCTAGCAGATATTTGACAGGAGTTGTCCGAAAGGCCCTGAGGCTAAATCGGACAGCAGCGTGATATGCGCCCATTATTTTCGTAAGAGATGATTTCGAGGTCTTGCCATAAATTTGCAATCCATAGTCAATTTTTGCGAGGATGGTAAGTTTTGTAAAATTTATGAGTGTGTTAGTATGGATATGGCTTTTGTTTGAGGAAAGGTATTTTATTATATTGAGTCTGGAGGGGCCCGATCTTGCTTAATGTGTGTACAATGTTTGTTAAATGTGTTCCTTTTATCAAAATATAACCCTAAAATCTTAATATTATCCGTATTTTCTATTGTAATATTATTGAAATCAATACTTATTCTCCTGCAATTATGTTTTTTGCAGGAATGAAAATGCTTACTTTTTGTAAAGAGAGTTTGGCGCCAGATCTTTTTGACCAGATGTGGATGCTATTTAATGTATGTTAGAAGATGGATTGGATATCATTTGGATCTCTTTTGTTGCACATAATGTAAAGGTCATCTGCGTACAGACAGAAATCTATGTGTTTTTGTTCTTTTAGGATAGTGACGATATCTTCAAAAACAATCAAAAAGAGGACTACTGACAATGGGGAGCCTTGAGGGATACCATTTGACAGAGGGAATAGTGGAGAAAGGACATTGTTAACCCTTACACGAAGTTTCCTGTTTGTTAAAAAGTTTTTTATATAGTTGTACATTTTTTCCCCTGTTTTCCATTCCACTAGTTTTTTTAGTACAACGTGAACTCCTATATTATCGAACGCGCTTTGGAAATCTATTGCTAATATTAACATGGTTTCTTACTGATAGATTTTTACTTATTAGGTGGTCAATATATAGGAGAGCATCTATTGTACTGGATCCTTTTTTTAAAACCAACTTGTTGTTGGGAAATTAATTTAGAGGAATTAAGGTACCACGTTAGTCTATTTGCTATCATTTTTTCTTGTAATTTTCCTAAGCATGGTAATAGGGATATAGGTCTATAATTTTGGATGGAAATCTCATTTTTGCTTGGTTTAAGTATGGGTATGACTGTGGCTATTTTAAAATTCTGTGGAATAATATTATTTTCGTATGACCGATTATATAGTGTAAGTATTCGATTTTTAATGTCTATAGGGGGGTTGGCAATCATTTTGTAGGTTATTTTATCGTGGCCTGGAGTTGTGCCTTTGGAGTTCCCCTTTAAAAATGCTTCGAATTCCTCGATTGTAAAATTTGTTTCCGAAAACTTTGTGTACTTATTGGGAGTAAAATTAATTTCTGCGTTAAGATTTGTATTTTTTTCAATTTGGGTTTCAATAGGGGAAATTTGATGAGTCAGAATTAGAAGAATAAAATTGAGCGAATTCAAGGGCAATGTCTTTAGGAACTGTCACATTGTTGTTGTTAACCGAGATGTATTTGATGCCCCAAAAGGGGTTGTAAGTACCAGAGAGAAGGTGAATCTTTTTCCAAATGTAGCTTGTTGGTGAGGATGGATTGATAGTTTTTGTGAGGTCTTCAAAGGCTTTGGTTTTGGATATTTTCTTTTGTCGGATAAAGTGGGCATTCTTCTTTTTGTAATCTAAAAGACTTTCTATGCTTTTCACTTGCCTATAAATTTTCCATGCGTCTTGCTTTGCCTGCCTTAATGAATTTAGGTTCGGATTCCACCATGGAACGTTTTGTTTAGTATTTCTACGTTTGGTTTTTGGAATAGATTCATTGGCAGCCTTTCTTATGATCTTCTGAATTTGAGCGGCTTCTTTGTTAATATTGGGTGAAACAATATAATGATTTTGTGTTGCAATATTTTTAAACTTTCGCCAATCTGCACGGTCACAGTTGAATTGAATATTTGAAGAAGGTATCCTCTCCGAAAGGGACAGAAAATTGAAGGTACATTGTATAGGAAAGTGATCACTATTGTGAAGATCATCTATAACATTCCAACAGGCATGAGGAAGATATTGTGGCGAGCATAGTGATAGATCTATAAATTTGGGGAAGCTACCATGTGTTGAAAAGTGAGTTGGCACGTTATCGTTAAGGATTGCTATATTTGAGCTTAATATGTAATTCTCAATTATTTGTCCTCTAGCGTTACAATATTGGGAGCCCCACAAAGGGCTCCAACCATTGAAATCGCCTAACATTATTATCGGAGTATTTACGTTGCTGGTTAAGCTAAGAAGATCAGCTACGGTTATATGTTGTTGGGGGGGAATATAAACACAAAAAAATTTTTATAACATGGGGAAAGTTAATTTGTTCAGCTGTAGCAATAAGGTTTTACGTAATGTTAATATGCTTATGTTGAATAGACTTATGCACTAATATAGCACAACCCTGCTTAGAAGTTACATTGTGATGTAAAAATTTAAAAAATATCCATCGTATTGCTTTGGGCAATAAGGCTTGGCGCTCTTTGATAAGTGGGTTTCTTGTAAGCAGACAATTTGTGGGGAATAGGATTTAAACAAAATTTCTATTTCTGTGTAATTGTTATAGTAACCTTAACAATTCCATTGTAGTAAGTTGAGAGTCATTATGTAGAGAGTGCAAAATTGAATAATTATTACTATTACTTATTCCGCTGCTAAATGTTATCAGAGATATCCTCGAACTGGTTTGACAAGTCTGTGTTGTTGTTTCCTCCGTAGCTATGATCAGTGATTGTTGAAGTTGTTGGTATTTCGGAGATATCGTTGAGATGAGATGTGCAACGAGAAAGAAGTGAGATCAATTGCTCTTGAGAAGTTTGATTGGTGATATTGTTGTTATTAGAATTTTGTGCTGTATGACCATCTTTGTGTAGAGTGATGTTTTGTTCGTTATTGGCTTTTGATTTGTAGTTGTTGGGTGTTGGATGGTGATGCACTGTATGTGCCGATGCGTTTGTTGTACTGTGTTGTTTTTGAATATTTATTGATGATATGTCTTCGGTTTCTGCTTGTTTTGTTTGTTTGTGATGAGAGTGGTTAATTATTTGCGAAAAGGGTACAGTTGTGCCCACTTGCATAGGGTGTTGCTCTTTATATTTTCGGCGCGCCTCGCCCCTACTGATGTTTTCTAATGTTTTTATGGTTAAAATTTCTTTAATTTGTTGGTATTTTGGACATGTTTTGTCCGATGAGGTGTGCTCGCCATAACAATTTGCACATGTTATGCGGCTGCATATTGTATCGCTATGGGGCGGTAGATTACAAACGGGGCAAGATGGGTTACTTTTACACCATTTTTGGGGATGTCCAAGCATTTGGCAGTTTTTACATCTCATGGGGTTGGGTATGTAAGGTTTAATTTTTTAAATTTTTACCATGCTACATCGAGTTCACTAGGTAGTTGAAATCTGTCAAAAGTTAAGACAATGAGGCCAGAATTAATTGTTTTTTCTTTGGCTAGTTTGGTGAACTTGTATACACTTGTTACTCCTTGGGAGCTTAGCTCATTAATAAGTTCTTTTTCGTCAACTTCAGCAAGATTCTTGTCGAAAACGACACCTTTAACTGAGTTTAAACTGGCGTGTAATTTCACTGATATTGCACACATACCACAAAGGTCTTTTGATTTTAAAAATTTTTCACTCGTTTTAGCATTGTTTGCAAGGATTAAGATGCTTCCATCTTTAAGTTTCGAAATGGAATCGATTTCTTTGGAAATAGATTCAAGTCCTTTTTTGATTGCAAATGGGCTAAGTTTAGTAAGTCTTTTGTCAGTATCGGTTGGAGAGATCACTAAATATTTGGAGTTTTTCACTGTTTTTTTTTATAGCTGGTAAATTTTTGGGAAAATTTTTTTCTTGTAAGTCAATCCGTGATCTTTTTTGGGGAATTGACATCCTCTGATAGCAAAGCAAATCTGTTTGGGAAAATTTGTTCTGGCGTCCCAGGAGCCATTCTTTTTGTTGGGGTGTTTTTTCTTTTTTCTTTTTTTTGTTTTGTTTTCTGTTTTTTTTTTTTTTTGTATAACAAAAGGAAATAAAACGAGTAGACACGAATTTATTGAGATTTACACTAGAGATGCGAGAGAGCGTTTTCTGAAGTCAACACGTCCGATAGCTTTCTAAGCTAGTCGATGACTGTTAACTTAAATAAGTTAAACGAGTTATTTGAAACATTTGGATATCGATTGGTTAATGCATATATACAAGAAAATCGACTTGATACCTAATAATAAGACTACGGAATTCTTCCAAATGTACTGTCGTTATGGCGCTATTTCTTTATATCAACTTCAATACGTTAAAGAAGGTTTATTAACTTAAATATGTTAAACTAATGATTTGAAGCATTTCCATATCGCTTGCTAAATGTGTATATACAAGAAAATCTAATTTATAACTAAATATAAGATAACGGAATTCTCTTACATGCACTGCCGTTATGCCGCCATGACTTTATGTTAACATCAGTGCGTTAAAGAAGCTTTATTAACTTAAATATGTTAAAATAATGATTTGAAGCATTTCGATATCGAATGCTAAATGTGTATAATCAAGAAAATCGAAATTTATACCTAAACGTAAGATTACGGAATTCTTCTAAATGCACTGCCGTCATGCCGATAAGGCTTTTTGTAAAGGTCAGTAAGATAAAGAAGGTTAATTAACTTAAATATGTTAAACCAGTTATTTGAAGCATTTCGACATCGAATGCTAAATGTGTATATACAAAAAAATCGACTTTATACCTAAATATAAGATTACGGAATTCTTCCAAATGTACTGTCGATATGCCGCCATGGCTTTATATGAACTTCAATATGTTAAAAAAGGTTAATTAACTTAAATATGTTAAACTAATAATTTGAGGCATTTCGATATCGATTGCTTAATGTGTATATACAAGAAAATCGACTTTATACCTAAATATAAGGTTACGGAATTCTTCCAAATGCACTGCCGTTATAGCGTTATGGTTTTATGTTAACTTCAGTTAGTTAAAGAGGGTTTATTAACTTAAATATGTTAAACCAGTTATTTGAAGCATTTTGATATCGATTGCTTAATGCATCTATACAGGAAAATCGACTTTATACCTAAATATAAGATAACGTAATTCTTCTAAATGCTTTGCCGTTATGCCGTTATGCCGTTAAGGCGTTTGTAGACTTCAGTAAGATAAAGAGGGTTAATTAACTTAAATATGTTAAACTAATGATTTGAGGCATTTCGATATCGCTTGCTAAATGAGTATATACAAGAAAATCGACTTAATACCTAAATATAAGATTACGTAATTCTTCTAAATGCTTTGCCGTTATGCAATTAAGGCGTTTGTAGACTTCAGTAAGATAAAGAGGGTTAATTAACTTAAATATGTTAAACTGATGATTTGAGGCGTTTCGATATCGATTGCTAAAGGCGTATGTACAAAAAAATCGACTTTATACCTAAATATATGAAAACGGAATTCTTCTAAATGCGGTTATGCCGTTAAGGCGTTTGTAGACTTCAGTAAGATAAAGAGGGTTAATTAACTTAAATATGTTAAACTAATGATTTGAGGCATTTCGATATCGCTTGCTAAATGAGTATATACAAGAAAATCGACTTTATACCTAAATGTAAGATTACGTAATTCTTCTAAATGCTTTGCCGTTATGCAATTAAGGCGTTTGTAGACTTCAGTAAGATAAAGGGGGTTAATTAACTTAAATATGTTAAACTAATGATTTGAGGCATTTCGATATCGATTGCTGAATGTGTATATACAAGAAAATCGACTTAATACCTAAATATAAGATTACGGAATTCTTCCAAATGCACCGCCGTTATGCCGTTAAGGCTTTTGTAAACTTTAGTAAGATAAAAAGGGTTAATTAGCTTAAATATGTTAAACTAATGATTCGAAGCATTTCGATATCGATTGCTAAATGTGTATATACAACAAAATCGACTTTATACCTAAATATAAGATTACGTAATTCTTCTAAATGCTTTGCCTTTATGCCGTTAAGGCTTTTGTAGACTTTAGTAAGATAAAGAAGGTTAATTAACTTAAATATGTTAAACTCATGATTTGAAGCATTTCGATTTCGATTGCTAAATGTGTATGTACAAGAAACTCGACTTTATACCTAAATATAAGATAACGGAATTCTTCCAAATGCACTGCCGTTATACCGTTTTGGTTTTATGTTATTTTCAGTTAGTTAAAGAAGGTTTATTAACTTTAATATGTTAAACCAGCTATTTGAGGCATTTCGATATCGATTGCTAAATGTGTATGTACAAGAAAATCGACTTTATACCTAAATATATGATAACGGTATTCTTCTACATGCACTGCCGTTATGCCGTTAAGGCGTTTGTAGACTTCAGTAAGATAAAGGGGGTTAATTAACTTAAATATGTAAAACTAATGATTTGAGGCATTTCGATATCGATTGCTAAATGTGTATATACAAGAAAATCGACTTAATACCTAAATATAAGATTACGGAATTCTCCTAAATCCACTGCCGTTATGCCGTTAAGGCTTTTGTAGACTTCAGTAAGATAAAGAAGGTTTATTAACTTAGATATGTTAAACTAGTTATTTGAAGCATTTCGATATCGATTGCTAAATGAGTTTATACAAGAAAATCGACTTTATACCTAAATATATGATAACGGAATTCTTCTACATGCACTGCCGTTAAGCCGCCATGGCTTTGTGTTAACTTCAGTGCGTTAAAGTAGGTTTGTTAACTTAAATATGTTAAACTAATGATTTGAAGCATTTCGATTTCGATTGCTAAATGAGTATATACAAGAAAATGGACTTTATACCTAAATATAAGATTACGGAATTCTTTTAAATGCTTTGCCGTTATGCCGTTAAGGCGTTTGTAGACTTCAGTAAGATAGAGAGGGTTAATTAGCTTAAATATGTTAAACTAATTATTTGAAGCATTTCGATATCGATTGCTAAATGTGTATATACAACAAAATTGACTTCATACCTAAATATAAGATTACGTAATTCTTCTAAATGCTTTGCCGTTATGCCGTTAAAACGTTTGTAGACTTCAGTGCGTTAAAGTAGGTTTGTTAACTTAAATATGTTAAACTAATGATTTGAAGCATTTCGCTTTCGATTGCTAAATGAGTATATACAAGAAAATGGAATTTATACCTAAATATAAGATTACGGAATTCTTCTAAATGCTTTGCCGTTATGGCTTTATATAAACGTCAGTACGTTAAAAAAGGTTGTTTAACTTAAATATGTTAAAGTTATTATTTGAAGCATCTCGATATCGATTCTTAGATGTGTAAATACATGAAAATAGACTATATCCTAAATATAAGGTTACGGAATTCTTCTACATGCACCACCGTTATGCCGCCATGGCTTTATGCCAACTTCAGTTCGCATAAGGCTTTATGTAAACTTCGGTAAGGTAAAGAAGGGTAATTAACTTAAATATATTGAACTAATGATTTGAAGCTTTTCGATATCGATTGTATATACAACAAAATTGGCTTTTTACCTAAATATAAGATTACGGAATTCTTTCAAATGCACTGCCGTTATACTGTTAAGGCTTTATGTAAACTTTAGTAATATAAAGAAGGTTAATTTACTTAAATATGTTAAACTAATGTTTTGAAGCATTTCGATATCGATGGCTAAATGTGTATATACAACAAAATCGACTTTATACCTAAGTATAAGATAACGGAATTCTTCTAAATGCACTGCCGTTATGCCGTTATGGCTTTATGTTAACTTCA